>JAODAL010001935.1:0-211595 GCA_025379985.1 Phyllomedusa bahiana
AAAAAAAAAAAAATATTTTAATTTTCTGTAAAATTACAATGCTGAAGCACCTTTTCTTAGAACGCTGCATTGTTCTATTTTTCAGTTTATTTCTTTAGAAATGTAGTAATAAATTGCGTTTCACCATTCCCTTAAACTGGGCATGTCCATACAAACTTTGACAGAGTCCAATGAGTTCTTATGGTAGGAAACTGTGTAAGGAAAATATACCCTATTGACATGGAGACCAACAATGCTAGTTGTCAACTTATTCATACATTTCCAGGAGGAATTACAGAGGCGTGGCTTTAAGATTGTAATTTCATGGGGACAGCTGATAAGTCCACTTTAGGTAAGTAGGCTACACACCTTATGCTGTTAAAAAAAGAATTCACAAAAATAGAGTTTTTTACACTTTATTTAAAAGGATTTCTAGAAATACCCATTAATGGTATATTTTTATACATGCCCATGGATCAACAGAACAAAAGGGCTACAACACTCACTCAATTTTTTTCCAGACACCTGTTATTATTATTAATAATAATAATAATAATAATAATAATAATAATATCATTTATTTTGGAGCGCCCTTGATTCCAGGGCGCTGTACATTTCCGGCGGGTACATAAATAACATTGGTAAAAACAATTACAAAGTGACAATAAGTGACTAACAACTGGTATAGAGGGAAAGAGGTCCCTGCCCGCGAGGGCTTACAATCTACAGGGAAGGGGTGAAGAGACAGAAGGTGAGGGGCAGACATGTTTGTGGGGCGGAGGAGTGCAACCCGGTTAATGTTGGTTATAGGCAATCCTGAAGAGGTAGGTTTTCAGCTAACGTTTGAGCCGGTGAGAGAGGGGCAGAGTCTGAGGTGTTGGGGCAGTGAGTTCCAAAGTGTGGGGGAAGCACGAGAGAAGTTTGGAGACGGTTATGTGAGGAGGTGATAAGAGGAGAGCAGAGGAAAAGGGTCCTGTGAGGAGCGGAGGTTGCGTGAGGGGAGGTATTTAGAGATTAAGGCAGAGATATATGAAGGGGAGAGGTTATGAAGAGCCTTGTAGGTCGAAGTTGCTAGTTTGAACTGGATTCACTGGGCAATGGGTAGCCAGTGAAGGGATCGGCAGAGGGGAGAGGCAGGGGAGTAGCGAGGAGAGAGGTGAATCAGATGGGCAGCAGAGTTAAGGATGGTTTGGAGGGGAGCGAGGGTGTTAGCTGGGAGGCCACAGAGGAGGATGTTACAGTAGTCGAGGCGAGAGATGACGAGGGCATGGACAAGCATTTTTGTGCTTTCAGATTTAAGAAATGAGCGGATTCGGGAAATATTTTTTTAAGTGGGGGGTGACAGGCAGAGGTGAGGGTTTGGATGTGCGGTTTGAAGGACAGATTGGGTCAAGATTACCCCAGGCAGCGGACTGTGGTGCCGGGTTTGAGAGAGTGTAGCCATTAACAGTGATAGAGAGATGGGTGGAGAGATGGAGTGGGATGGTGGGAAGATAATGAATTCAGTTTTCTCCATTTTTAGTTTTAGGAGTTGGGAGGGAGAAGGAGGAAATGGAGGGACAGACAGTCAGGGATGCGGGAGAGAAGAGGGGGCGGCATCTGGGCCGGAGATGTAGAGTTGGGTGTCATCAGCATACAGGTGGTATTGAAAGCTGTGTGAAGCTATGAGCTGACCCTGACCAAGAGTGTAGATACAAAATAGTAGTGGGCCCAGGACTGGACCCTGGGGGACACCAACAGAGAGAGGCCGGGGGGGAGGAGGTGGAGCAAAAGGTGAGAAAACGCTGAACGTCGACCAGTGAGGTAGGAGGATATCCCGGAAAGAGCCAAGTCCGTGATGCCCAGGGAGGAGAGGATGTGAAGGAGAAAGTGAATGGTCGACAGTGCCAAAGGCAGAGGAAAAGTTAGGAGGAGAAGACAGAGTAGTGGCGTGAGGCTTTGGCAGTTGCTAAGTCGTTGGTGACTTTGGTTAGGGCGGGGTTTTAGTAGAGTGGTGGGGACGGAAGCCCGATTGGAGCAGGTCAAGGAGAGAGTTGGTGGAGAGATGGGAGGAAAGTTGAAGATGGACGTGTTGCTCAAGGAGTTTAGAGGCGAATGGAAGCAGCGAGATGGGGCGATAGTTGGACAGTGAGGAGGTCTCAAGAGATGGTTGCTGTAGGATGGGGGTGATGGTCGATGTTTAAATGAGGAAAGGGGAAAATTGCCAGAGGTTAATGATAGATTGAAGAGATGGGTGAGGGCTGGGATGATAACAGCACTAAGGTCAGGGATGAGGTGAGATGGGAGTGGGTTAAGACTATAGGTGGTGAGGTTCGATTTTGGACAGTAGGAGAGGAGAGCTTGTCAGGAGTGACCGGTGAGAAGCGAGTTAGAGGGGAAATAGTCATGAGCAGGTACAGAGGTGGGCTGTGAGGACACCGCAGGAATAGAGGTAGGCTGAGGGGACTGTGGGGTGAAACTTTGTCTGATGAGATTTATTTTATTATGGAAGTGAGTTGCAAAATCATCTGTTGAGAGGAGAGATGGGGGAGGAGGTGCTGCTGGATGCAGGAGAGAGTTGAAGGTGTTAAAAAGTTGTCTGGGGTTGTGGCACAGGGAGGATATGAGAGTCGTGAAGAAGTCTTGTTTGGCTGAGGTGAGTGCGGTTTTAAAAGTGTGCAGTGATTCTTTATATGGGTGAATAATTTGTGGTGGAGGGTTTTTCTCTCCGCGGGTTCGGCCAACTCTGGAAGCTCGCCTCAGCTGTTTGGTGGAGTCTGTGTGCCAGGGTTATCTGTTCATTTTGCGGGTGTGCATATTAATGAACCTGAGCTGTAGTACACTGAACAGATCTTTAAATTCTGCAAATCAGTGGTAATTCAAGATGCTGACCCCCATCATTGATGTGTGCATGATATATCTTATTGATAGGAGAGCCATGTTTTTTGTGTCTCAAGTAGGAGTATTTCAGCTACATGTGGCTCTCAAATGTTCAATATGTGGCTACCATAGCCGTTGCTAAGAAAATATTGTTTAAAAATTGCAATGGGTTGTCATAAAATCATTAAAACTTCGCTTGAGGGTCAGAATAATTAGATTTACTTTTTGGCTAAAGATTTAATAGCTCACATTTAAAACTACAATTAATGTCGAGGAAACGTACTTTGTACAGTACAAAATATCATATTTGGATTAAAAGTTGGGAATTTCAACTTTAATGCAGGCCCAAATGAATCCATACTACACATGTAAAGGCACCCTTTGTGTTGAAGTATGGTGCTTCTTAAAGGTCCGGTATCCTCTTATAATAGCAAATCAGAGACGTGGAGATTTCTATGAAGAACGTATTTCTATGGATGACAAATATAGCTAAGTAAAATAAATGTCTCTATAAAGTCTGAAGTTAAATAAAATGGTATTTAAAAAAGCTTTACTGTGCAACAACTAAAAAAAATTTATGCTTAGTAAATATTACATGTTAGAAACACAAAAATCACATTCCCAAATAAAACAGCACAAACTAATATTTTGAATTATAAAAATAGCTATTTTATTGATACAATCATTTTTAAAAAAAAATTTAAAACAAAATATAAACACACATACAGTTGAAACCAGAAGTTTACATACACTATATAAAAAGACACAAACTCATTAACTCACATGAAATTAGAATACACCTTAACCATTTTAGGTCAATTAAGATTATCAAGATTTTTTATATTTGCCAACTGCCAGAATAATGAGAGAAGGAGATTTTTTTTAAGGCATTATTTATTATTACTTATTATTACTAAAAGTTTACATACATTTCATTATTTTTTGGTAGCATTGCCCTTAAATGTATACTTGGATCAAACGTTTTAGATTCCTTCACAAGCTTCTCAAATGTTTGGAATTTTTGGCCCATTTCCCCCCTGGAACTGATGAAAAACTAAGCCATTTTTGTGGGTTTCCTTGCTGCAACTGTTTTTTTCAGCTTTTTTTTTTTTTGAATGGATTGAGTCGGGCTTTGTGATGGCACCCCAAAACATTGAATTGGTTACCCTTAAAGCCACTTTGTAAACCGTTTGGCAGTATCTTGAATCATTGCCCTTTTGAAAGACCTATTTTGCCCAATTTTAAACTTCCTGCTGATGTTTTTAGATGTTTCTTCGTATTGCACATAATTTTTCTTTCCTATGAGCCATCATTTTGTGAATGTACCCTTTTCCCTTTCTGCAGCAAAACAACCCCCCCAAAAATAAAAGCTGCCCTCCCCCTGTTTAACAGTTGGGATGGTGTTTTTAGGCTTTAAAACTTTCCTTTTTTTCCTCCAAACAAATTTATGGTCATTATGGGGAAACAGTTCAATTTTAGTTTATCTGACCATAGGACATGTCTCCAAAATGCTGGTTTTGTAACTGTGTGCATTTGCAAAAAATTAATCTGGCTTTTAATGTTTCTTTTGGGGTAAAGGGATCTTCCTGGGGAGAGTCGCCTTTCAGCCCTGTTGATACGTTACGTTTTTATGTGGTTAAAGGACAATCTTACCGATTCTGCCAGCAATTTACAGGTCTTTTGCTTTTGTTCTTGGGGTTTATATCACATGTGACCAAAAGAACGTTCATCTCTAGCAAGAACCCATTTCCTTCTGAGCGGATGATGGCTGGACATTCCCATCTTGTTTGTACTTGGTATATTTGTTTGTCAGATAAACGAGGCACCTTCAGTATTGGAAATTGCACCAAGGGATGCCAGCTTGTGTAAGTCCATAATTTCTCCCTGACTTTTGGCTGATTTTTTTCCCATGAGTTACACGAGAAGCAGTGTGTTTTTTGGTGTAAATTTAAAAATACTCTACAGGTGTGTCTTAATTAATAGATATTGCCAAAAAAACCTATCAGAAGCTTCCAAAGGCATGACATCATATATGGTCTGTCCCAATTTGTTTAAAGGGCATAGCAAAACCTGGCATGTAACTTTAGACTTTAAGGGAAAGTAGTAAAAATGGCGAAAAAAAATTCTCTCATTATTCTGGCATTTGGCAAAATAAATTTTTTTGGGGAATCCAATTTGACCAAAAATTATAAAATTAAACCCTTTAATTTAGAATGTATAATGTATAAGTAATGTATTGTGTACAGTATATTTCTGAACTGAAATTATAGAGGATCAGTATGTTAGCAGCAGAGCTAAAGACTATCTTTAATGTTTTAATTCCTTGGTAGGTTACCGGCTTAAAAGCAGGGGTAAATAGCCCCGCAATTAAAGGGGCCGGGGGGGGGTGGGGGGGGGGGGGGGGTTGGGGGGGGCCGGCACCTCGCCGGCCCATAGATTGCGTTCCCAGCGGCGCGTATACGCCGTAGTAATTCAATGTCACTTATCTCCCCACTGGGTATTACCGAGCAGGGAGAGGAAGGGAAACCATGTTCTCTATGAGAACTGTGGATTACGTAATGCTAGGGGGTATTCAGCCCTAAATTGCGCCTCCCCGGGGCGTATTACGGGGCTGAAATACTCCTATTTTAGCCCTGGAACATTCCCTTAGGGGTTTAAAAAAAATAATGTTGCAATAAATAAATAAATATGTGTGACCTAAGTAACTCAATATTAAGAAACAATCTGAAGAGGATAATATGGGTTTAGATTACACATATAATTAAAAGCATATGTAATTATAGGCATTACCTGGCTAACTGGAGTATTTATTTCATGCAGATACAAAACATTCCTCTCAGTTTATAAGGATTATTGAGGTATTACACATAGTAATGTGAAATAAGCTCATTAGGTATCCAAGATATAGCTGGAAATCTGGCATTACTGGTAATCACTTCAATATCTTTCTCTCGCTATGTTCCCTCTCAGTATATTTCATTCTAACTCTCAACCCCTCCTTCTCTCTCTTCTTTTAAACCTTTGGCCAATGTACAGCACCTATTATAAATAACCTTCTTTTGGCTGGAGCCTTCATGTATGACAAATTATTGGAGATTGTGTGTCACTAATATCACATTAAAATACAATTTGTGTGCTGCACATGAAGGAAAGATTAAATATATCACTCAGATCATCTTATAAAATTAAATCAGACTAGCAATCTCCAGGTCTTGGAAACCCTTTTTAAAATTATTTATGTTTTTAGTTGTTGCTTCAATGTAATTCAGTTTTTTTTCCTTTGTCTATGGTGATTTAAATTTTTTAGCTAATTTATGACTTCTGTTTTATAGGAAAAATGTTAGTAGAGGTGTGAAACACTACAGCATTTGACATGACCATATGTGGTAGACTTGGATAATTTGTACATTGATTTATTAGTACTTACACCCCTATAAACAATACTGCTGTCAGGTTCCAAATTTTGTAAATCTGACTACTAGTGATTACCGTACTTTATGCCAGTGCCACCCCATTCTGTCAAGTGTCATTTACTAAGACTAAAATATGTAGCAAAAGGGGGATCTTTCACCTCAAAGCTGCCAAAACAGCCTCCTTCATTATAATAAGATTAATGGGATTAAGGGACATGACCAAAACAGAATTTTTATTTTAAATATTTGTGCACGAAGGACAACACATATCCATATGCCCACTGAGCCTGCCCTAAATAAAGTCAGTAATGACCTGATAATTGTCAAAGCCCCATGTCAAAACACTGTTTCCTCTCCTGACTGTCCTTAAAACAGTTGATCCTTGCCCCCGTACAAAAGCTCTCTTCTTTGGGATCAAGTATAAAACTTTCTTGTTTCCCCAACTTCAACAAGCATTTAGCATCTCACACTTTTACATCATGTCCTCGTGTCACCCTCTCTTTGTTGATGTTCCTTAACGGTTATTCCTGGTACCCAGGAATTCAGGATTTCAGGGCACTGTACAAGTCAAGCAGTTTAAGTATATAATCTGACTACAATGTAAAGACAAATTCAATAACAGTAAAATAAACACTAAAAGAAGGAGAGAGGGGCAAAAAGGGGGGGTGTCTTCCCCCAAAAGTCGCGAGTGAGTAGCGGCAGTCTGGAGTTGAGATGTTGCGGGGCGCTCGGGAAACGAGGTCCCGGATCAGCAAGGCGCTAAAAGGTGATGCAGCTTTCGTATTGCACAAAATGTATTCCAGGTATTTTTTTCTAAAAAGTGTGTTATAATTCACATGAATTAAGTCAATATATATACTTCTGAATTTTAAAGAAATTTTGAATAAAGCCAATTTTAAGGAATATTGTCTAAAGAGAGTAATTTATCATATACCGTTAGCAATCTTCATGCATGTCTTGGTTAATTAGCAGGTGGGCTCCTGCAGCTACGGTACCAACCTGGAGAAACTAAGGTGCGTTTATAATTAGAAGAAGAAGAAGAGCGGACCCTGCCAACGAGAGCTTACAACCTACGGGGGGATAGAAGGTGAGAGGTGGAAATGTCTGTATTCTGGTGGAATGGAATGGTGGAAAGGGTTTATAGTAGGTTGTATGCTACCATGAAGAGATATGTTTTCAGGTTGCATTTGAAATTAGTAAAGGTAGCGGAGAGTCTTATGTGTTGTTATAGTGAGTTCCAGGCTATGGGAGATACACGGGAAAAGTCTTGGAGACGGTATGCGTGAGGAGCTGACTAGAGGAGAGCAGTGAAGAAAGTCCTGTGAGGAGCGGAGATTGCGTGAGGGGAAGTATCATGAGATTAGGGCAGAGATTTATGGGGTGAAAGATTATGTAGAGCCTTGTACATCATTTTTAGCAGCTTCAACTGAATATTCTGGGTAATGGGTAGCCAGTTGAGGGATTAGCAGAGGGGAGAGGCAGAGGAGCAAGGAGGAGACAGGTTGATCAACTGGGCAGTGGAGTTGAGGATGGATTGAAGGGGAGCAAGAGTACTATATGGGAGGCAACAAAAAATAATAATAAAAAAAAATTGTAATAACATGGACATTATAAGTCTCGACCTCAGCATTTTGTTCTATTAGCCACAACACAAAACTGCTGAGAAAAATGGCTTCCTCTCTAATAGAATTATTTCAAGAATGTATTGTATAGCTACCCATTGCAGAAATGTTTTGGTGTCTTTGGATTCCTCTTATGTTTGCTGACACTTGATGGTCAGCAGGGCGATGGAGGATGCATGTGTATGCATGGTTGGCCACTCTGGGCATCATCTTTGACCCCTAAATGTTGATTTAAAAAAATCTTACGTAATAGTTAGCAGAGAGAAGGAAATATCAGACTGCTTCAAGTTTTAAAGTAAGTTGCATTAAATTCACAGCTTACAACAGTTAGCCAGAGAAGGTAGTTACAGCAAAAATAACCTCAAACACTTCAGTCTGGTCAAGGATAAATCATTTTATTCTTAAATCAATATATTCAAAGCAACTGCACTGACATTTCAAAAGTGTAAGAATTATCAAATTAATATACATTTTTGTGAATGGTTTTTCCTCTAGACAAGTAAATGCCATTTTAGATTTCAAGGTCAGTGAGTGATCTCTGTAGCAAGGAAGTAGATATTCAGAAAAGAAGCGAAAAATGTCACTGCAGGATCAGTGATTGATGTTCAGCATATTAGCTTAAGAAGCTAATATTCCCATGGTACTCCAAAGTGCAATGTGTTTTATTTTCGTAAGAGTAGAACATTTAGTAACACAGTACACTTCATATACATTCTATTTCAAAATAAATGTTCTATTTTTATAGCCTTCACAGGACTCAAATAACGTTACATTTCAATAACTTGATATGGTTAATAAAATGGAGGCAAATATCTTATCAATCATTGTCATAAAGAGTATTCATGATTGTACAGGACACCAGTGTGTTGCTGGCAATGCAAAACACAGTGGTACATTTTTGCATCTTCGTTGTTTGTAAAGGAATTCAGTTTTAGATTATGCTGCAAAAAATCAGTATTTAAATTGAAACTTCAGAGAGAACTAGAGTTGACCATTGGAATTGTGATATAGTGCTCCCTTGTGTTACCATGATCTCAGGTAACAATATTTTCAACCTTCAATGTTTTTCCACAGGCCATATTACAGCGAAGACATATTCAAGTTACAATGTAGTAAGCAGTGACAATATGTACAAAAATGTACAATGGCCACATAAGGTGGCAAATAACATCATAACTGGGGGCAAGTAGAGATAATCAATGGGCTTAAGTGCACGCACTGTCTATCTTATAGCCCCTTATCTATTTGTACATATAGACCAATACAAGCAAATTAGCTCTTCTTGCATTTTATTACTGTTCTGCACACGGTTTTCCAGGCTACTCCTTACTACCAGACATGGAAAGAGACTGTGACTGTGAAGGTGCAAACCAACAAAAATATAAGTATACCACTCTTTCTATGACTGTCAATGCTTTTGCCGAAGAATATACTAAGTGTTTCAGAATTTGTACAATACACGGATTTGAGTAATACACGGACTTGAGTAACTAGCTAGGCCACTCCAGTACCTTGAAATGCTTCTTAAGGAGCCACTCTCTTAGGAAACCCAGATAAACAGAAAAGAGAAGACAGATTGCGAGCCCTTAAGCTTGGCCCCCTAAATCTGTCCCTGCCTACTTGCCTCCCTGACCCTAAGTAGTCAGCAGTAACTGGGTAGCAATCCCTACCCTAACTATGTGAACACAGAGAACGGGTAAGACAGACAATACAAAAAAACAGGAAGTCGGATAGACCAGGTCAAAAGCCAGAGCAAGCGATGCAATGCAAAAACATGAGGCAAAAAGGATGGTCAGAGGGAATGTAAGATATCAGCAACCAAAAAGACAATAGTAAAAAGCACATCAGATCCACTCAAGACTATCAACAGCAATGAGCTAAAAGCAAAATTGATCTTAAATAGGAAGTCAGGGACCAGTTGTCCATCAACAATGACTTAATCATCTGCTTCCAAGAACAAAGTCAGCAGAGAACAGACGGGTGTGGTAGAATTCAATTAGCACATAGACAGATCCAAATTAGGATATTTTCACACGCCGTATTGGATACTTTTGTGCAATACATGAAACGCATCCAAAAAAAAGCCACAAAGTATGAACCGCAAAAATGTATCCCCATAGTTTCTTTGGGATTTTCAATGTGTTAAACGGATCCAGAATTGTCTTTGAACACATCTGTTTTACGGATTGCAAAAACCTATGTAAAATACATAGTGTCTGAACGACGATAAATATTTTACACTGAAGTCAATGTAATCACACTTGAACATTGTTAAATATGTTTTGGGGTCCATTTTTTGGTATGTTCACATGAACGCTGTGTGAACATACCCTAAGAACGTGTTCACACACCGGCAACATACATGCACAGCCTAGTCAACATTTATGGCCAAAAGCGCAGACTTTGTCATACCTTACAAACCGAGGACCGTGCTGTGGCCTGAATAGGCATAGTCATGACAGTACCCTCCCTTTTATGAGGGGACCCTCAATAGATCCACCAGGCCTTTAAGGGCTCAGGCAATAGCATTGCTTACTAAGGCACGGGACCAATTTCCCAGAAGCAACCTTAATACATGGGTACTTAGCAGAGTACTTTGGATCATCTTGGACTTTTACCAGGTTCAAATTATCCCAGAGCCCAGACTGTCTTTTGGCCACTATTTCTGAGTTCCATACGGGGAATAGAACCTAGTCGCCCTCAGTCTCCTCCTGTAGAACAAATGTCAAAGGATCAGACCTGCCAGTCAATGCAGGAATGTCACTAGGTGCCAGATCTTCAGATTCAGCAACATAGGCTGCAAGATCATGGGCAAAGGTCACAACCCAACCCTTGGGGAGTGAACCTTTATCAGGAACAGACTTGTGCTCTGGAGCAGATTTTTCATCAGAAACATCAGAATTATTAGAAATAGAATCAAGAGGGTCAGTTTGCTCCATATGGCTCTTAGATAACTGCAGATAAATACAGTGGGAGGACCTCATTTAAACAATTCCCCTTTACTGCAATCAAAGATGGGGTTATGATTATGTAACTAAGGGAATACAATATTTGTTGACAAATTGTGCATGACAAAATAAACCTTAAAACTCAGAGTGGTTAGGACAACCTGCAAATACAACTGGGGGAAGCGGATTTTCCCTCCTGCCAACGAGGTAAAGTCAGCTCCCATAGAAGGACTAGGATGATCCAGCTTCACCTAGTTCAGGCCCAAGGCCGACACAAAAGCAGAATCTATAAAGTTGGCCGCCGCCCCTGAATCAATCAGGGCCTACCCAGAAACAGACTTAGAATCAAAAGACAAGGACACTGGCAATAATACTTTAATTAATACAGAAGACACCTGGATGTCTGAGAGGCTCCTAAGACTACCACTCCGGCACTGGAGTTCCTTCGGCTGGGACCGGGGTCTTGTGAGAGAGTTTCAAAGAAAAGGCCCAGCTTGGCCACGATACAGACACAGGGCATTCCTCATGTGATACATCCTCCTGGTTTTGGCATCCATGACTCGGAGTTACATCGGCTCCTCCTCCAGGATGGGAGGGAAAGAAACAGATTTTGAAGGGGAGAAAGATGAAAAGACAGAAGGATGGCTGGGTTCAAATATATCGTTTCTCGTCTCCCAGAGCTGAGCCATAGCCTGCTCTAATGAACTAGGGTTGGGGTGGCTGACCCAGACATTTTTAATGGCATTAGCCCTGTTTGAACAAAGCCTTTAACGCTGGGTCACACCAGCCAGCAGTTACGCACCACTTACGAAACTCGGTAGAGTACTCCTCAGCCGACCTTTTTCCTTGACGTACGGTCAAGAGCTGAGTTTCCTCCAGAGATGCATGGTGTGGCTTAGCATATATGAGCCCTAGGGACTGATAAAACAGTTCCAGAGAATTCCACTCTGGAACATTGTGGGGAATCTTGAGGGCCCATTCTTGAGTCAATCTGTAAAAGGGAGACCACGATACTCAACATTTGGCGTGGCCTAATTCTTAAATACAGGCAACATCTGGTGGCAGGACAGGGGGTACCGCAGGGGTTGCACTAACAGCATCCACCTTTTGCTGGATGGGAAGGTGTACCTGATTAGCCAGATCAGACACCAAGTTAACCAGGCCCTCCACCTGATTGGTGAGCTCCTGAACAGAATCCATAATGTGGATGGCCGGAAGGAGAAAAAAAAATTAGGGCTGGTGATAAACCCTGGAGCAGATAAACAGAAAAGGGAAGACAGACCATGAGCCCTGATGCTAGACTCCCCAAATCTGTCCCTGCCTACTTGCCTGCTCAACCCTATTCAGCAACTGGGCAGCAGTCCTGAATACATGAACACAGAGAACGAACAAGTCAGACAATACAAAAACGGGAATTCAGACAGACCGGGTCAAAAGCCAGAGCAAGCGATACAGTACAAAAACATGAGGCAAAAGGGATGGTCAAAGAAAAAGCAATATATCAGCAACCAAAAATTCAAAAGAAACAGTGAACAAAATCCAGTCAAGGCTATCACCAGCAATGAGCTTAAAGCAAATTGTATCTTAAATAGTAAGTCAGGGACCTAGTCCAGAGAATGATTGGACCAACTCCCTGACATTCAGAACACAGCATAAGTGTTGCAACCAGCTGTCCATTTTCAAACACTGCAACAAACATGCAAAGCACAGTCACCATTCATGGCCAAAAGCGCAGCCTCTGCCATACCTTATGAACCAAGGACTGCGCTTGGCCTGAATAGGCACGGTAAAGACATACTCCTTAGTTGCCTTGGCTGTCTGTTTCGGGGCATTGTCCTACTGGAAGACCCAGCCATGACCCATCTTTAATGCTCTCACTGAGAGGAGGTTGTTTGCTAAAATGTCATGATACATGGCCTAATACATCCTCACTTCAATAAGGTGCAGTCATCCTGTCCCCTTTGCAGAAAAACACACCCCAAAGTATGATGTTTTCACCCCCATGCTACATCGTTGGAACGGTGTTCTTGGGTTTGTACTCCTCCTTCTTCCTCCAAACACAGCGAATGGAATTGATATCAAAAAGTTCTATTTTGGTCTCAGCTGACCACATGACCTTCTCCCATACCTCCCCTGGATCATCTAGATGGTTTCTGGTGAACTTTAAATAGACCTGGATATGTGCTCGTGTGAGCGGGGGGACCTTGCTTGGCCTGATGGATTTTAATCCTTGTCGGCGTCGTGTGTTACTAACGTTAAATTTTGAGACTGTGGTCCCAGGTCATTGACCAGGTCCTCCTGTAAAATTCTGGACTGATTCCTGACATTTTTCAGAATCATCCTTACCCCACAATCATGCATGGAGCTCCAGACTAAGGAAGATTGACAGTTATCTTGTGTATCTTCCATTTTCTAATAATTTTCTAATATTTGCGAGAATCTCACCAAGCTGCTTGCCTATTATCCTCATCCCAGCATTATGTCTCTGTTGTCCTTAGACAGCTCTTTAGTTTTGGCCATGGTAGAGAGGTTGGCGTGTAATTGATTGTGTGGACAGGTGTCTTTTATACAGGTAATAAGTTCAAGCAGGTGCAATTAATAAAGTTAATGAGTGTAGAGTAGGAAGGCTTCTTAAACAAAAACTAACAGGTCTGTGAGAGCCAGAATTCTTGCTGGTTGGTAGATGATCAAATACTTACTTTATTTCATGCAATAAAATGTAAATTAATTATTAAAAATCATACAATGTGATTTTATGAAATGTATTTTATAGATTCTGTCTCTCACTGATAAAAATTACAGACCTCTCCATTTTTTGTAGGTGGGAAAACTTGCAAAATCGCAGTGTACAAAGACTTATTTTCCCCACTGTACCATGGAGGTCTGCTGTAAAAAAAAACCTAGTGGCAGAGACATGTGACCAGAAGCTGCTCTGCCAGCCTCTATGTATAAATAAATAAATAAATATAAATATATATATATATTGGGGGGAAAAAATATTTAGTCAGCCACCAACTGTGCAAGTTCTCCCACTTAAAAAGATGAGAGAGGCCTGCAATTGACATCATAGGTAGACCTCAACTATGGGAGACAAAATGAGAAGACAAATCCAGAAGAACACATTGTCTGATTTGGAAATAATTTATTTGAAAATTATGGTGGAAAATAAGTATTTGGTCAATAACAAAAGTTCATCTCAATACTTTGTTATATATCCTTTGTTGGCAATGACCGAGGTCAAACGTTTTCTGTAAGTCTTCACAAGGTTGGCACACACTGTTGCTTGTATGTTGGCCCATTTTTCCATGTAGATCTCCTCTGGAGCACTGATGTTTTGAGGCTGTCATTGGGCAACACGGACTTTCAACTCCCTCCAAAAGTTTTCTATGGGGTTGAGATCTGGAGAGTGGTTAGGCCACTCCAGGACCTTGAAATGCTTCTTACAAAGCCACTCCTTCATTGCCCTGGTGGTGTGATTGGCATCATTGTCATGCTGAAAGATCCAGCCACGTTTCATCTTCAATGCCCTTGCTGCTGGAAGGAGGTTTGCAGTCAAAATCTTACGATACCCGGCCCCATTCATTCTTTCATGTACACGGATCAGTCGTCCTGTTCCCTTTGCAGAGAAACAGCCCCAAAGCATAATGTTGCCACCCTCATGCTTCACAGGAGGTATAGTGTTCTTTGGATGCAACACAGCATTCTCTCTCCTCCAAAAACGACGAGTTGTGTTTCTACCAAACAGTTCTATTTTGATTTCATCTGACCATATGACATTCTCTCAATACTCTTTTGGATCATCCAAATGCTCTCTAGTAAATGTCAGATGGGCCCAGACATGTATTGGCTTAAGCAGGGGGACACGTCTGGCACTGCAGGATCAGAGTCCCTAGTGGCGTAGTGTGTTACTGATGGTAGCCTTTGTTATGTTGTGCTCTCTGCAGGTCATTCACTAGGTCCCTCCCCACCCCCGTGTAATTCTAGGAGTTTTGCTCACCGTTTATGTGATCATTTTGACCCCACGGGGTGAGATCTTGCGTGGAGTCCCAGATGGAGGGAGATTATCAGTGGTCTTGTATGTCTTCCATTTTCTAATTATTGCTCCTACAGTTGATTTTTTCAAACCAAGCTGCTTGCCTATTGCAGATTATGTCTTCCCAGCCTGGTGCAGGGCTACAATTTTGTTTCTGGTGTCCGTCAACAGCTCTTTGTCTTCACCATAGTGGAGTTTGGAGTGTGACTGTTTGAGGTTGTGGACAGGTGTCTTTTATACTCATAACAATTTCAAACAGGTGCCACTACTACAGGTAATGAGTGGAGGACAGAGGAGCCCCTTAAAGAAGAGGTTACAGGTCTGTGAGAGCCTGTTTGTAGGTGACTAAATACTTATTTTCCACCTTAATTTGCAAATAAATTCTTTGCAAATCAGACAATGTGACTTTACGAACTTATGATGTCAAATACAGGCCTCTCTCATCTTTTTAAGTGGAAGAACTTGCACAGTTGGTGGTTGACTAAATCCTTTTTTCCCCCACTGTGTATATATATATATATATATATATATATATATATATATATATATATAAATTATATATATATATATATATATATATATATATATATATGTATATATATTTGTGAGACAGTGACAGGCGGACGTTGTGGAAGGAAGATATGTTTCCCCTAGAACGCTCTCATATGTGACTATAGGGAGTTCATGGATAGATGCGTGTCACCGAGTGGCCTGGACTCGGTGAAGGGAGAGCCGACAGTCCTGTGTGTCAGTAGCACTATGCTGCTGACATGTGTTTTAGAAGCGGTTCCAATCCGCTTGTGTCCGGGTCGGCTTTTCCTGGAGTGGTCAAAGAGCTGGGTGGGTGGCCACTCCCACGCCCCAGGTGAGGCGGGGCTCAGGCCTATAAAGCCTGGGTCTGCAGGCCTGTCATGGCTGCTGGTGGAATACTGCAAGCCACATGGTAAGCAGCCCTGTTACTCTGTATATTGGTCTATGTACAAGAGGCACTGAGTGTGTCTCTGCTGTAGTCAGGGCCATTACTGTTTAGTTAGAGCTCAGCCGAGCAGGATTTTGTTTTGTATGTTTTGCCTGACATTAAGGCTGTGTTGTTTTGTTGCCATTCTAATAAACCCAGGCATAGCCTGGACTTGGACTTTTTATGCTGTGTCCCTGTCTCCGTCTGCCAAATCCCAGGCTGCTACCTGAACGCTGAGGCTAACCCCCACATATGGTGCTTCGGATGCGGGCACGCAGACGTTTAAAGAGACATACACGCGTTTAATGGACCTTGTCTGCAATTGTTGCTAAGGGCAACGGCCGGTGTAAAAGTCCTTGGATAACGCTTAACTCTATGTCCTGGGTGAAAGCTGCAGCTGCGCAGCAATCAGAGACCACCAGGATGGATGAACTTTTAAAACAGCTTATCCAGGCAAACAGTAGCCTTCAGCTGATGACAGCGAACCAGCAGAAGGTGCATGAGGAGGCCATGAGGGCCCAAGCCGAAACCAATGCCCTGCTCATAGAAGCGAACCGTCTCGCCTTAAAGGAGCAGCAACACATTAATAAGCAGCTCCAAGAGCAGGTCCTGGCGGTGGCGCAAAATGTGCAGAGGACGCCAAGCTCGCTTACCACCACCCGTGCTGCCGTGCAGTCTTCCCTGCAGAAAATGACGCGTACAGATGACGTCGAGGCCTACATACGGGTCTTTGAAAGAGTGGCTGAGCAAGAGAAGCTACCGATGGCTCAGTGGGCTGAAGTGCTGGCGCCTTTCCTAACTGGGGAGCCGCAGAAGGCGTATTTCGACCTCAGTGAGCAAGACGCCAAGGACTATCTGAAGTTAAAAGGCGAGATCCTGGCTCGCTTGGGAGTCAACACGAATGTGCGAGCCCGACGGGTGCACAACTGGGCTTTTTCTGACCATCTTCCCGCGCGCACACAGATGTACAACCTGATCCACTTTGTGAAAAAATGGCTACAACCCGAGGAGTCTACACCTGCACAAATAGTGGAAAGAGTCGTCTTGGACAAGTTCGTCCGTTCCTTGCCTCCTGGGATCCAGCGCTGGGTTGGACAAGGCGACCCCAAAGATGCGGAGCAGCTGGTTAACCTGGTTGAAAGGTACAAAGCCACCGAGGACTTGCTTCAAGCAGCCTCCCCGGGACGCTCCAAGCCCAGGGACAGCGCCTCGTCCGGAACATCTGGTAAGACTGTCCCATATATAAGGGGTGTGAAAAGTGTCCCAAAGGGTGGTGGCTCAGAGGGGGACTCTTTGGGAAGGAAAGGACCCAAATGGACAGCCCGGTCTAGGGAAGAGTCTCAAGGAGACCGGGGCCGCATACTGTGCTGGCGGTGTCATGGACCTGGGCATGTTGCCGCCAACTGTCCCCTTACAGTTGAGCCGATGGAGTGCGACACAGCTAGGCGGAGGTCGTTATTTGCCCAGCCAGTGTGCTCTGCAGAGACTGAGTCAGAGACTGATCGGCAGCTGTGTCATCTAAAAGTGAATGACTATCCGGTAACGGCTCTCCTGGACTCAGGGAGTCTGGTCACACTGGTGCACGCCAGTCTGATTGACCCTACGTCACTCACTGGACGCGTGGTAGGGGTCCTGTGCATCCATGGGGACACAAAGGAGTACCCAACTGCCCTAGTCAAACTCGAGACTCCTGGTGGGGTTGCCTCACATGAGGTGGGCGTGGTCAGGACCCTCATGCATACGGTGATCCTAGGGAGAGACTTCCCCCTATTCTGGGACTTGTGGCAAAAACATGTCACAGATGCGGTAACTATTGATAATGAGGTTGACATATACCATGTGTACCCAGAACCATATGACCCTGATTCCAGGGTTCCCGCAGTAGGGGTGACCACTGAGAATAGTGATAGTTTTCCCCTAACTGTGATGGCGGGTGAAATGGAGGAACGGGAGGAAATGTCTACTGTACCGGACTTAGAGGTCTCCTGGGATAATTTTGGGACTGCTCAACTCAGAGATCCCACCCTGGTAAAAGCCAGAGAGAATGTGAAAGTCATAAATGGGGAGCCTCAATACCCAGGGGCCGATACAGTGTTTCCACACATGGCAGTCAACCAAGAGCTGTTATACCAGGTTGACAAGGTTCGGGGGGAGGTTGTGGAACAATTGGTAGTACCCCAGCCATATCGGAGAATGGTGTTAGATCTCTCCCATAAGCATGCGTTAGGGGGCCATTTGGGTACGGAAAAGACCAAAGAGCGCATTCTTCAAAGGTTTTATTGGCCAGGGGTGCACACTGACGTAAAGCGGTACTGTGAATCCTGCCCCGAGTGCCAGTTAACGGCTCCGATGCCCCATTTCCGTAGCCCCCTGGTGCCATTGCCCATCATAGAGGTACCCTTTGAAAGGATAGCGATGGATCTAGTGGGCCCACTGGTGAAGTCTGCAAGGGGCCATCAGTACATATTGGTGGTGCTAGACTATGCCACCCGGTACCCAGAGGCTGTTCCCTTACGTAATACATCATCTAAAAGTATTGCAAGGGAGCTGTTCTACATGTTCTCCCGGACTGGTATACCAAAAGAGATCCTAACTGACCAGGGAACCCCTTTTATGTCAAGGGTTATGAAAGAATTGTGCAAATTATTAGACATCAAACATCTGCACACATCTGTATATCACCCACAAACAGATGGTTTGGTTGAAAGGTTCAACAAGACCCTAAAGAGCATGTTAAAGAAGGTGGTTAGTAAGGATGGGAAGGACTGGGACTGTCTTCTGCCATACCTAATGTTCTCAGTCCGGGAAGTTCCACAGTCATCCACAGGTTTCTCCCCGTTTGAGTTAGTCTATGGTAGACATCCACGGGGCCTTCTAGATATAGCTAAAGAAACTTGGGAGCACGAGTCCACCCCCTACAAGAGTGTTATTGAACACATTTCCCTTATGCAGGATCGTATTGCTGCAGTCATGCCCATAGTTAGGGAACATTTACAGCAGGCCCAGGAAGCCCAAAGCCGGGTGTATAATAGGTCTGCCAAGGTGAGGACCTTCAACCCAGGTGATCGGGTTCTAGTGTTAGTGCCCACCTTGGAAAGTAAATTTTTAGCAAAATGGCAGGGACCGTATGAGATAATTGAAAAGGTCGGGGAAGTAAATTATAGAGTATATCAGCCGGGCAAAAGAAAACCAGAACAACTGTATCATGTAAATTTAATTAAACCGTGGAAAGATAGGGAGACCCTGACAGCTGTAAGTACCCCCCAGAGGGTTTCAGAGGTGCGTATATCAGAGTCCCTGTCCAAGTCCCAGAAACAGGAAACCCTTGAATTCGTTCAGAGAAATAAGGATGTGTTCTCTGAGTTACCTGGGCGCACGAAAGTGATAGAACATGACATTGTCACCGAACCGGGAGTAAAGGTTCATCTGAAACCGTACCGGGTCCCAGAAGCTCGTAGACGGGCCATATCAGAGGAGGTCAAGAAAATGTTGGACCTCGGAGTAATTGAGGAGTCCAGAAGTGAGTGGTCCAGCCCTATCGTGCTGATACCAAAGCCTGATGGCTCATTACGCTTCTGTAATGACTTCAGGAAGTTAAATGAGGTCTCAAAGTTCGATGCGTACCCAATGCCGAGAGTAGATGAGTTGATTGAGAGGCTAGGTCAGGCCAGATACTTCTCTACTCTTGACCTCACTAAAGGTTATTGGCAGGTACCCCTTACCAAAAGGGCCAAAGAAAAGACCGCTTTTGCCACCCCAGATGGTCTGTTTCAGTACGTCTGCTTACCGTTTGGGTTGCATGGGGCTCCAGCAACCTTCCAGAGGCTAATGGATGTACTTCTCAAGCCCCATCGTCGTTATGCTTCAGCGTATCTCGACGACATAATTATCTTTAGTGAGGACTGGGACAGCCATCTATCTAAGGTACAGGCTGTGCTTGATTCGCTTAGAGAAGCAGGGCTTACAGCAAATCCAAAAAAGTGTGCCTTAGGTCTGGAAGAAGCCCGGTACCTGGGGTATGTAATTGGTAGGGGTATAATAAAACCACAAGTCAATAAAGTAGAGGCTATACAAGGCTGGCCACAACCTACTACAAAGAAGCAAGTAAGGGCTTTTTTAGGTATTGTAGGGTATTATCGAAGATTCATTCCGAACTTTGCTAGCATAGCCGCTCCTCTCACAGACCTGACAAGACACAGTAGGTCAGTTATGGTTACCTGGGGCCCAGAAGCGGAACGGGCGTTTCAAAAGTTAAAGATGGCCCTGTGTAAACAGCCAGTCCTAGTCACCCCTAACTTTAAAGAGGAGTTTATTGTGCAGACCGATGCGTCTGACGTGGGGCTAGGTGCAGTACTTTCCCAGCAGGTGGATGGAGAAGAGCACCCCGTCACATATCTAAGTAGAAAGCTCACACCGCCTGAGCGTAACTATAGTATTGTTGAGCGGGAGTGCTTGGCCATCAAGTGGGCCCTCGAGTCCCTCAAATATTACCTACTGGGAAGACACTTTAGGTTAATCACGGACCATTCACCACTAACCTGGATGTCCCAGGCAAAAGAGAAAAATGCAAGAGTCACAAGGTGGTTCTTGACATTACAGAATTTTAGCTTTTCTGTGGAACATAGGGCTGGAAAACTACAGGGCAATGCTGACGCATTATCAAGAGTCCACTGTTTCATGGCTAAAAGTGTCCGACCCCACAGGTTCGAACAGAGGGGGAGGGTATGTGAGACAGTGACAGGCGACGTTGTGGAAGGAAGATATGTTTCCCCTAGAACGCTCTCATATGTGACTATAGGGAGCGCATGGATAGACGCGTGTCACCGAGTGGCCTGGACTCGGTGAAGGGAGAGCCGACAGTCCTGTGTGTCAGTAGCACTATGCTGCTGACATGTGTTTTAGAAGCGGTTCCAATCCGCTTGTGTCCGGGTCGGCTTTTCCTGGAGTGGTCAAAGAGCTGGGTGGGTGGCCACTCCCACGCCCCAGGTGAGGCGGGGCTCAGGCCTATAAAGCCTGGGTCTGCAGGCCTGTCATGGCTGCTGGTGGAATACTGCAAGCCACATGGTAAGCAGCCCCGTTACTCTGTATATTGGTCTATGTACAAGAGGCACTGAGTGTGTCTCTGCTGTAGTCAGGCCATTACTGTTTAGTTAGAGCTCAGCCGAGCAGGATTTTGTTTTGTCTGTTTTGCCTGACATTAAGGCTGTGTTGTTTTGTTGCCATTCTAATAAACCCAGGCATAGCCTGGACTTGGACTTTTTATGCTGTGTCCCTGTCTCCGTCTGCCAAATCCCAGGCTGCTACCTGAACGCTGAGGCTAACCCCCACAATATATATATATATATATATATATATATATATATATATATATATATATATATATATATATGTATATGTATATATATATATATATATATATATATGTATATATATATATGTATATATATATATATATATATATATGTATGTATGTATATATATATATGTATATATATATATATATATATATATATATATATATATATATATATTGTGGGGATGTAACTCAGTGGTAGCACATACACACCGTCCTCGGCGTACATTTTCAAAGTCTATTGGCCTTTATTTAGCCACAGATTACACAACAAACGGAAAAAGGCATACGGGCTTAGCTTCAACCCAAACAAAACAAAATACACAGCGCATGTGGATCAATCACAGTCTCTGGAAGTCCAGCAGTTCCTGGATGCGTTTCCCGCCCAGATCAAGGGAATGTGGTATACAGTGGATGGCAGGCTGCAGCAAAGACTTCCACCTCTTGTCCCAGTCAGGCAAACTTTCTGACTGAGAACCACCACACCCATTCTTCAAACTTCCTTTCTTAAGTAGACCTGCAAAACCAGGCCTAGATACATGGGAGAAGTCCACCCACACTACTCTATGGACTGCTCCAGAAAAAGCCTGACCCAGATCCACTGCTATTCCAGCAGTCAGACTATCGGAGCACAACAAATTTCCCTGCAGCGTGCCCAGCCTATGCTCTACTGAGAATGAAAAATCCTACAGGGCAAGGAACCAGCGCGTAACCCGAGCATTATTCCTCTTCTTTTCCTGCATCCACATGAGTGGGGCATGGTCGGACACTAGCCTGAATTGTCTTCCTAACAGGTAGTACCTGAGGGAGTCCAACGCCCACTTAATGGCCAGGCATTCTTTCTCAATGATGGCATAATTCCGTTCTGCAGGGGACAGCTTCCTTCTTAGGTATATAACGGGGTGCTCTTCTCTGTTCACTACCTGATACATAACAGCCCCCCAGTCCCAAATCAGAGGCATCGGTCTGGACCACAAATTCACGGGAGAAGTCCGGGGCTACTAGCACTGGTTGCCTACATAGGGCCTGTTTGAGCTCCTGGAAAGCTCTCTCTGGTTCAGGGGACCACTTTATCATTGTTGACTTTGTGCCCTTGGTGAAGTCAGTCAAGGGAACGGCTATCTCAGCAAACTTTGGATAAACCATCTATAGTAGCCTACGATCCCCAGAAAGACCCTGACCTGCTTCTTGAAGAGGGAGCGGGGCCACTTCTGAATCGCCTCTACTTTATTCACTTGGGGCTTAATTTCCCCTCTCCCCACTATGTACCCAAGGTACCTGGTTTCCTCCATCCCCAGGGCACACTTATTTGGGTTTATCGTAAACCCAGCCTTCCTTAAGGCATCTAGCACGGCCTGGACTTTCCCGAGATGACTCACAGTCATGACTGAAGATCACAATGTCATCTACGAATGCGGCTGTATAGCTCCTATGTGGGTGTAGAACTTGATCCATGGCCCTCTGAAATGTGGCGGGAGCCCCCTGCAAACCAAAG
The DNA here is from genome assembly GCA_025379985.1 of Phyllomedusa bahiana. Taxonomy (NCBI): domain Eukaryota; kingdom Metazoa; phylum Chordata; class Amphibia; order Anura; family Hylidae; genus Phyllomedusa; species Phyllomedusa bahiana. Next base: position 22,661 of record JAODAL010001935.1, read on the forward strand.
GGCATTTGGACATATTGAAATAACCCCTCAGGAGTAGAGAAATCCGTCTTTTCCTTAGCGTCCTTTGGGAGGGGAATCTGCCAATATCCCTTAGTGAGGTCAAGGGTGCTAATTAGTGTTGAGCGATTATTATCGACAAAGTTGAAATCGGCACGGTATTTACGTTGATCGGATTTTTTAGATCACGCTTTTTAGGTTAAAATCTGTGCTTAAACATTAATACGCGCCATTTTCGGCGCTTTGTCTTTTGGCGGCCAGAAAAATCGCTTAAAAATAGGCAGGGTAAGATTTTGGTCCGAGTCAGAGGTGTGTATGGTTGCGTTGGCGGGAAAAAAAATCACATGACTCTTTTTACATAGAAACCCTTCCGTTCATGATCAGGTGTGCAGGCCCATACAGTAGGACGTGCGTTTCTGCCTCTGTCCAAACAGTCAGAAAAGCTCAGCGAAATTTTTTTCTATTTTTTCACAGAGAAAACTCTACTTTTAGCTGGATCCTTAAATTAGTTGTTTCAAGATTTGCAATTTTAGGTAGTTGGCAAGAATTTTTTAAAGGAGAAAATTTACCGCTGTAAAGTCGGGGGGGAAGGGGGGGGGGGGGGGGGGGGGGCCGGCGGCGAACACAGACAACTCAAAAAAGGATATGATATTGTACGCCAAAACTTTGTTCAACTTTGCTTTGCCTTAATTAGGGATACAGATTTTTTCTAGTAACTGAGGTCATTGTTAGGTGCAAAACTCCCTTTTATTATCGTTACAATTCAGATAGGTGTTCTTTTTCAATTTTTGCCCGTCCACTTTTTTAATAGCCACCTTGCGTTAAATTTGAATAAGAAATTTTTTTTTTGTAGTCACCAAAGGGGTAATTGATGGGTGAAAAAAAATACCTTTTTTTTTCCGTATACATTTCAGTGACATGTTTTTTTTCATTTTGGGCGCAGGCCAGCTTGTTCTTCCCCCCCCCTTGATTAAATTTGAATCCACAACTTTGTAGTCACCACAGGGTTTCTATAGGTGCCAAAATGATTTTTTAATTCCGTAAACAATTTCAGACAGGTTTTTTTTTTCCTTTTGGTCAGTCAAGTTTTGTTCATAGAGCTATTTGCATTATTTGAATACAGCAATTTAGTAGTCACCACGGGTGGATTAAATGGGTCCAAAAAAAATACCTTTTTTTTATCCCTATATTTTTCAAAAGGGTTTTTTTTTCACTTTTGGTCAGTTAAGCTTTGTTATAGATCTACTTTGCAGTTAAATTTGAATACAGAAATTTTTGTTCACCACAGGTGAATTGATGGTGCCAAAAATTATCATTTTTTTCCCCCATACATTTCAGATACGTGTTTTTTTTTCACTTTGGCGCAGGCCCAGCTTGTTGAAGAGCCACCTTGCATTTTAAATTTTGAACCAGCAATTTTGTAGTCACAAAAGGTGTACTGATAGGTCCCAAAAATCCCTTTTTTAATATCTGTAAACTTTAGACAGGGGGTTTTTTTTTTCGCTTTTGGTCAGTCAAGTTTTGTTGATAGACTATTTGCATTTAAATTTGAATACAGAAATTTTATTGTCCCCACGGGTAATGATAGGTCCAAAAAAACCCTTTTATTATCCCTTACATTTCAGACGGTGTTTTTTTTCCCTTTTTTGGTCAGTCGGCTTTGTTCATAGAGCTATTTTGCATTTAAAATTTGAATCAGAAATTTAATTAGTCACCACAGGGAATTGTAGGGCCAAAAAATACCTTTTTTATCCCGTATACATTTCAGACGGTGTTTTTTTCCTTCTGGTCAGAAAAGCTTTTTTGAAATCACTTTGCAGTAAATTTAATACAAAATTTGTAGTAAAAAACCACAGGTAAATTTGGGGTCCCAAAAAATACCTTTTATTATCCGTATACATTTCAAAGGTGTTTTTTTAATTTTGGCATCAAGTTTTTTTGATAGATTACTTTCCATTAAATTTGAAACAGCAATTTTGTAGTCACCACGGTGAATTGAAGGTGCCAAAAAATACCTTTTTTACCCCGTATCATATCAGATACGTTTTTTTTCATTTTGGCGCAGGCCAGCTTTGTTGAAAGAGCCACCTTCTTTAAAATTTAATCCAGAAATTTTTTTTTGTTTGGGGGATTTGAGAATAGCTGTGATTTGCCTCTTTTTAAGAGACTTTCCAAAGCTCTTCCTTTCCTTCCAAATTTTTATCTTTTAACAGGGACAATTTTCGGGGTGGTAACGAGCAAAGAGGGGGTTGGGGACATGGAAGGGGTCAAGAAGGTGTCCTTCCTTGCTGGCGACAAACACATGCCAGCGGTTGGTTGCGGACCCGTCAGGCTGTCATCGCGGGGGTCGGGGCCCCTTAATCTCAGTAATGAACAGCGTCCCAATTTTTTTCTTCAGTGGTTAATGCAACCGCATCCAGCAGTCTTCCTCCTCGCCTCCAAGTCAGGCCCCACAAAATGTCGTCATCAGTCATCAGCATCCGTCCAACATAAAAGGCACCCAAATGTCAACTCGGACCCCCACGTGGTTAAATCATTTTCTAAAACCTTTTGATGACAAAAGCGGGGGGGGTCAGAAGGCTGTTTAAAGTCAAAGGCCAAAAGAGATGTTTTCTCTGTCTCGCCCAGTTACTGAGCCATCAGGGAGGAGAAGGCCGGCAAAAATCCCGGGCGGCGGAACGCCTTGCAGCCCCTCTTGCTTGTAAATGTCAGGACGACGAAGTCACCTTTTGTGATGTATGATGAAGATGACGACATTGCGGATCCAACGTGGGCTTTTCCGCAGAATTTTGCTTGCGGCGCTTCATCAAGGCGGAGGAAGACTGGGGTATTCAGAAAGGGTTTTCCCCCCTCAAAAGGGGGGAGGGCGGTGCAGAAATCCATGATATGATTCCCCCAGCCAAGGTCCGGACCTCTCAAGCCGAGCCTTCTTTTAGGAAAGCCTCTGATTACCCAGCGATGTCTTGCCGCCTTTGCCGTAAACGCATAATAGAGGCAAAATCCTTAGGGGTTTAACCACCCCCAACATGTCTAGTCAAATGGCAGGAATGCATAAGTTTTAAAAAAGGGGCAAAACTTGGCCCCAAAAAAGGCCCGAAACCACCTGGGGCTCCCAAACCCCTCTCACACCCCTGTCTTGCCTCCTCCTTCCTCCCCCACCACCAAGCATTCCTCAGCTGCCCAGTCTCTCAGAGCATATCGGGATCACCTCCCTTTAGCCTCCACCTGCCCGAGCCACCACAAACCCCAAAGCCCCCCTACCGCTTCTCCTTTTCCCCCAGTTTGACCCTCAGCCGTACAGCGCCCGTCAGCATCAGCCTTTGTCTTTCCCGGGTTTTGGGAGCAGAAGAAACACTTTAACCCAAACCATCCCAAAGCCAAAAACCTGAATGTCGGCATTGCCAGGCTTTTGGCCCTTGGAAATGTTGCCTTTTCCGTGTGGTGGACACAGATGGGTTCCACCACGTCATGGCCCTTGCCTCCCCCCAATACCAGATGCCGAGCAGGCATTTCTTTGGAAGAAAAGCCGTCCCTGCCCTGACCAGCCACTGTCAGCAAAAAATTTCAAGAGCGTTGTCTGAAATCTGGGGCCGGAAAAGTCCATCTGACCACCGACACATGGACTAGTAAGCACGGCCAAGGCCGCTATATCTCTGTGACAGCTCACTGGGTGAGCTGGGTGGATGTCTCTGGGGGTAAAGGTGGCTCTCAGGCTCGGCACACGCTCTTCAAAAACCGCAGGGATGGTGCAGGGTTCTTTCCCCAAGGTCCTCTGGTGGCATCACGTCCCAGAGACACCAGGCTGTTTTGAAATTAATCTGTCTTGGAGACCATCCACACACAGGTAGAAGCTGTGGACGGCTCTCCGCAACGAAAACCGAGCGCTGGCTGGGTGACAAGAACCTTGTCCCAAAGGCAAGGTGGTGTGCGATAACGGGCGAAATTTTGCTGGCCGCCCTTAAGATCGGTAGCTGGACACATCCTTGCCTGGCATATGTCATGAAATCTTGTCATCCAGAAATTTCTTAAGAGCTACCCGGGTCGGGAAACTGCCTGCTGAGGAAGGCTCGAAGCCCAAAAGTTCGCACTTCCGCCCGCGCACCCTCTCGTCCCGCCTGGCTGCGTTGCAGCGTCAGCTCGGCCTCCCCGTCAACCGTCTCATTGTTGATTTGGCAACACCCTGGAATTCCACCCACCACATGCTCCAGCGATTTTGGCAGCAGCGCAATGCCATTACGCAGTATGAAGTGACCTATGGCCTGACAACAGCGGTGCGGACCTCGGGTGTTGAGCCACCGAGAGTGGAGGCAGGTGAAAGAGCTCTGCACCAAACCTTGCCAGTTTTGAAGAAGCCACCAAAATGGTCAGTGGGGGACAATGCCCTTGTCACATGAGCATTGTGGTGATCTTAGTTCTGGAACGATCGTTGAACTCGAAAAATCGGGTCCCCGCCACGACGGAGAGGAACGGACACAGATGCGGACAGGGACCTTTCTCCCCCAAATCCACAAGGCCCGACAGTTCAAAATTTCTCGGACTTCATTAGGCGTGGTTCCGGTCCGGGGCTAGTCAAGGTGGTGCATCATCTCAGTTGCACCTTTCAGGCAAGTCGGGCTGGTTGAAGCTGGCCGGAGGAAGCGGAAGGAGGATTTTTCCCAGACACCGACGTTACCGATGTCCCCCCTTTTGGAAAAAAAAAGGTTGGCGCGAATTTGAGGGGGGGAGGAAGATAAGGAAGATCAGTTTCCCAAATGCCCCTCGACCCAGAGGCTTGGGGAAATAAAGGCTCCATCTCCAATGATGTTTGGGATGCCCATTTCCCCCAAATAAACCTCGCATTAAGGCATCAAAATGAAAACAGTTACTGGGGCCACCCTCCGGACCCCCGGGGTACAAAACAAAACTCAGCACTTTCCTTTCCACCCCCCCAAAATAGAGATAAAATGCGGGGAATGGAGACCTTGCTGTTGATCAACGGGAGACATTTGTTGCGCGCTTCACTTCCTCAAATGTCCGGTGGAACAACATCAGCGACGTGACAGCAGAGGTCCCCAAGTACCGTAGGGGCAGCAGCGCACAGGCAAGGTGGAGAAGCCAAATCGTGACCTCGGGCAATCTTTATTATCACCTCACCAACCATGAAAATGCAGGGCACACACCAAACACACAGAGACCAGCTAAGATCATGGTGCACGACTATCTGCGTCTCAACACCGATTTTTTTTGGATGGTTCCGGACCCAAAAACTTCGGGGTATCCAAAAAGGACAATGGCCCAGCTCGCTCGCCAGCCATAGGGGTTTTGTCCTGCCCAGCAACCAGCTCATATCTAGCGGCCCTTTCAGCACACTGGAGGAGTCATTTTTAGACAAACCATCCGACTTTCCAAAAAATTGGATCTTTGATTTTCATCAAGATGAATCAGGCAGGATCCTGATGATTTTTGTGGCCCCAATTGCCGAGGTCACCGATTATTGGGCCGGGGCACTTCACATTCCCTTAAAACAAAATGGTCCTCTTGAAAATTTTTTTTTTAAAATGATCATTTCCCCTTACTGCAATTTTTATTCTCTTTTCCCAACATTTTCATTTTCTGGTTTTGCTGTGAGGAGACGAAAAACCCCAAGGGTTTTCATAAAACACCGTATTCCATTTACTCATTTTATCTTAGAAGTTTTCCATTGTCAAGGGTTTTTTGAGGCATTTTCTGTGAGATACAGTTAAAAATTAGGGCCCTTTTTTTGGGGAACAAAAAATGTGGTTTCTAAGGGGCATTTCTCCCTCAAAATTTTTTTTAATAGGGCTGAGAAGTCATATTTTTTAATTTTTTTTTTGGGGTCAGTTCTGTGAGATACAAGAATAATCATGGCCTTTGGAACAGAAAGTGGTTTTTTAAGTGGCTTTTCCCCTCTAATTTTTAAAACAGTGACTGAGTAGTCTTTTTTAAAATTTTTTTGGGGTCAGCTTGTTTTGGGAAATGCAGCAATACAAAGGGCCTATTCAAAAAAAAAATTTTTTTAACAGCATTTGTTCTTCACAATTGCCCAAAGTGGCTAAAGGGCATGCTTTGAATTTTGGTGGCATTTTGCGTGCGCACTATACTAAGGTCCTATTAAAAAAAAAAAAAATTGTTTCAAAAAACATTTGTTCTTCAAAATTTGTCAAGAGTGGCTCAAGGGGAGGGTCGTCAAAAACCCAGGAATAGGTAGGACACTGAAAAATGGACACATATTGCAAAATACTTTTTTTTGAAGATCTTTAACATGCTATCAATCCCTATATTAAAAAACCCCTTTTTAATAAATTAAAAAAGAGAAACAAAGACATGGTGGGTTTTCCATCCTATTTTAAAAAGTGTTTTTCTAAATTAAACTACTAAAAAACTTGCATGTACAAAATAGCTGGTAAAAATTCCTAAATTTTTTAAAAGGAGGAAAGGGAAAACTTGCCCAGTGTGGGTTAAAACAGGAAAAGGGGAAAAAAGGACAGGACAATTTCCTCCAGCACGTTGAGAAAAATAAAAAAAAATCCAAAAAAAAGGGGCACCGGGTGGAACAGGAGCGTTACCCACCAGTATTTCCAAGAACCCAAATTTGGGGTCCGCACCATACGAGGTGCAACGCTACCCGGTCTTACTTGTACTGAGGGAGGCTGGAGTTTTTACCTCACACTTCCGTTTTCCGCACTCTGCTTCAGCAGACTTTTTTTTTGCTTCGTCAAAGGGGATTTTTACCGGGGTTTAAAAATACGGATGCCACCGGGGTCTCACCGCATCCCCTGTAACTCCGGGGCCCTGGGGTGCTGAAACCCGCTGTTAATAGAGACAGACGCTACCTGTCCTCCCCGCACCCCCTAAATCTGGCGCTGGGGCCCGTGTTAAAAGATGGCTGACGGCAGCACTGCTCTCACCGTTTGGGCAATCAGGGGGCTTTAAATTCTCTAAAAAAACAGATTTTTAAAAAGGTGATTTCTGTGAGGGAAGTTGTGTCAAAAAGGGCCCAGGGCGGGCACAAATTTCACAATTTGAGGCTTAAAATTTTTCCGGGGCTGGGGTCCAGGGGGGGCGTCACATTTGATCTCCAGGGAGTCGTCCCTAATCAATGAAGAAGGGTTTGGGGAAAAAGAAACCATTGAATTTTATTGGCTGAATCATCTCAGAAGCCGGAGGCAAAATGTCTTCTCAACTAAAAAGGTTTTGGGGGGATTAGAAAATTGTGTTATTATGGGGTGTGCGGACGAATTAACACATCTAAACGTTTAAAAAATACCTTTAAAAACTGCAGGGAGGGGGGTATGTTGTATTTTATCACACTAGAAAAAAAAGCAAAATGGGAAAAGAAAAAAAAAAATAAAACTTCCCTAAAAAATTCTGTAAACAAATTCATTAACAAAAAAAAACTAAATAAGTCACGTACAAAATAGCAAGTGCCACTTTGTATCTGGGGCAAACAGGTTTTGGGGCTGCTGTGGGCCCCGGGCAGGATAGTCTATGCCATGAAACTAAATGGTGGTTGAAAGACTCCTTTTTCAGGCACTTTTAATCTGTGGGTCAACAGGTTTAATGGCAACTGTGGTACAGAACAGGGGTGTCAAGCCAGTTCAAAAAGAAAATGGTGGTTAAAGACTCCTTTTCCCAGCACTTTTTAAAACTGTGGGTCAACAGGTTAATGGTATACGTGGTACAGAACAGGATATCAATGTCCAGTTCAACTAAAATGGGGTTGAAAGACCCTTTTCCCAGTACTTTTTAACTGTGGGGCAACAGGTTTTTAAAGGTCATATCGGTACAGACAGTTATATTAATGTCCACTTTTACAAAAATGGGGTTAAAGACTCCTTTTTTCCGGCCTTTTAATGTGGGGTCATGCAGGTTTGGGGGTCATGCTGCATTCCAGGACAGGATACAATGTCCAGTTTAATAAAAAAGATGGTTTTAAACATAGCCTTCTGGGACTTTTTAATTTGGGGTCATGCAGGTTTAAGGGTCATGCTGTGGGGGGCAAGACGGATAGTGAATGTTTTGTGATTTTTTTTTTGTGGCTTTTTTAAAACCCAATTGTCTTGCTAAAATGTAGCACGTTCCATTTACGGCTGGAGTTTAAATTTTACTTCCCATCCCGTTTTGGGGGTAAGAATGAAGGGGTTGTTTTTTTCCCCCCATAAAATTTAAGGTCATCGGGGGATAATCTATTATCGACAATCGGATATCTTATTGATAATTTGCCGATATCGACTATCAACCGATGACATAGTCATAACCTCACACAGGCAATATACCTTGCCGGACCTAATTGCTCAATTAATTCATCTACCCGGGGCATAGGGTAGACATCCACTGAGGATACTTCATTGAGTCTGCGATATTCATTGCAGAATCTCCATTCCCCGGTTGGCTTTGGCACTAGCACTATGAGGCTGGACCATCCACTTTTGGACCTCTTGATCACCCCTAGTTCTAACATTTTCTGCACCTCTTTGGAAATGACCTCACGGCGGGCCTCAGGAATTCTATAGGGCTTCAGGTTTAATCTCACATTAGGGTCTGTAAGGATCTCATGCTCTATCACATTGGTACGGCCAGGTGCATCTGTGAACAGGTCTCGATTCCTCTGCAGTAGTTCCCTACATTGTTGCTTTTGGGAGGGGGGATAGAGTCTCTGAGATTTTAACGTCTTCTATGTTGGCCTCCGATTTGGTAACCAGGCAAAAACCCTCAGGAGGCTCTCTCTCTTTCCAGGGTTTTATAAGATAGATGTGGTAAATCTGAAAGAATTTCCTCTTCCCTGGCTGGTTATAATTAACCTAACCCACCTTTTCCACTATCTCGTAGGGACCCTGCCACTTAGTGAGGAACTTGCTTTCAACGGTGGGTACTAATACTAGTGCTCTGTCTCCCGGGTTAAAGTGCCTTATCCTGGCGGACCTATTATAGACCCGGGCCTGAGCTTCTTGTGCCTGAAGAAGATTGGCATCACCCTAGACATCCTCTCCTGCAGTTGGGCCACATGCTCCATTACGCTCTTATAAGGAATGAACTCACTCTCCCAAGTTTCTTTGGCCACATCTAAGAGTCCTCTAGGATGTCTCCCATACAAAATCTCGAAGGGTGAAAACCCTGTGGAGGCTTGAGGTACCTCTCTAATTGAGAAAAGCAAGTATGGTAAGAACCAGTCACAATCCCGCCCATCCTTCTCTACCACTTTCCTCAGCATGGGTTTGAGGGTCTTGTTAAACCGCTCAACGAGACTGTCCATCTGAGGATGGTAGACTGAAGTGCACAGCTGTATAACTTCCAACACTTTGCACAGCTCCCTCATTACCTTTGACATGAATGAGGTTCCCTGATCCATCAATATCTCCTTGGGAATTCCTGTTCGGGAGAAGACATAGAGCAGCTACCTTGCAATATTATGGGATGTGGGGTTCCTGAGAGGGATGGCCTCCGGGTAATGGATGGCGTAATCAATAATGACCAGGATGTACTGGTGACCCCTCGCTGACTTCACCAATGGCCCTACCAAATCCATTGCTATCCTATCAAAAGGGACCTCAATGATTGGTAGCAAAACCAAAGGGCTACAGAAATGTGTTAACAGGGAGGTGACCTGGCAGGTGGGACAAAATTGGCAGAAATCCCTAATTTTCCGGTAACATCCTGGCCAATAGAATCGATGTAGTATCCTCTCGAGCATTTTATCTGCCCCTAAATGCCCTACCAACACATGGGTGTGGGCCATATCCAGGATCAAACAAATATATGGTCCCGGAACCAATAACCGCTCTACCACCTCGTCCCTGATTTTGGTGACTCGGTATAACAGATCTTGATTCAGGGCAATATGCGGAAACCGTTCCTCTGGCCAGTACAGGTGGTGTACCCCATTGAGTACCTTCACATTATGACGTTCCCCTTTTTGGGTCAAGTCCTGCAGGTGGGCTGTACCAAAATTTTGTCTAGATACCTCCAACTCAGATACAGACTCATCTGATGAAACCTCTTCCTCATTATCTCCCACCAGGACTGAAAAAGGGAACTCTGGGATTGTCTAATGTTCCACCCCAGCGGCCTGGTCCAGGCACCATGTGGGACTTGGCAGAGACGGTTTTCGCCACAGGTTCCAGAACAGAGGGCAGTTACGGCCCACAAATACATCATGCAAAGGACCCTGCACCACCCCAACATTGTGTGACATGGTACCCTAGCCTGTCTTAAGTTTAACCTGGGCCACTGGGTAAACCCTTGTGTCCTCGCGGATACACGTGACCCCCAATTTTTTCCCAGAGACCAACACATGTGGGAGCGAGTCCGATATGAGAGTGACTAAACTCCCTGAGTCCAGTATTTCTGAGACCATGGTGCCATTCACTGTAATTCTACACATCTGGGGTTCTTCCCCATTGGTTGCCTAGGCGCTGCAATCCTGATGTGCAAATAGGAAACTGCGGCTGGTCACGGAGCAGTCCATGGGCTCCAAAGTGAGCAGACACTGGGCTGCTATATGTCCCGGCTCCGACATCTCCAGCACACAATATCCCTGGGCATTCATTTAGGCACCGGATCTGGACCTCCCCTGGCCTTGGCATGACCCTCCCGGGGAACTCTATGAGAAAGCAGCTCGCGCTCTGATTGGCCGAGATAGCCAAGCCCCTGCTAGCTCAACCAATCAGCTCTTTTCTGCCTTTTGACTGTATTTTGAACTGTCCCGCCTTTTAATATGATTGGTCAATATTTATCCATAGGTTTTAATGGGTCCCTGTCGCTCCTATTCTGATTGGTCAATACTCCTCCATAGGTTAGAATGGGCCACTGTTGCTCCTGTTCTGATTGGCTGGTTTATGCCGACCAATCAGAAGAGCTTAAACAATTTGAATTACTGTATTTCCCGGCAATTCTCTATATTGCAAATCCTTATGTAGCGCCGGTCTCGGCGACAAACGCCTTTTTAGGGATTTAACTGATTTATTTTTAGAGAAGGTTTCAGCTCCTTATCTGATAATGTTTTATACTTAATAAAAATGATTTTTTTAAATCATACTCCATGCCGTATGGCGCTGAGCACCGAGATTTCATTGCCGCGATCTCTCCATAGACTACAATGGGAGAAAGTAGCTCGCGCTCTGATTGGCCGGGATAGCCAAGCCCCCGCTAGTTCAAACAATCAGCTCTTTTCTGCATTTTTACTGTATTTTGAACTGTCCCGCCTTTGATTTTGATTGGTCCAAACTTCTCCATAGGTTTTAATGGTTCACTGTCGCTCCTATTCTGATTGGCCGACCAATGAAAATAGCTTACAGAATTTGAATTACTGTATTTCCCGGCAATTTTAAATCCAAATTCCCGATATAGCGCCGTTCTGGATTTTTTTTTTTAGGTTTGAGCTCTTTTTCAGAGAATGTTTTACGCCTTTATAAAGACGATTTTTTTATTCAGACTCCGCACGGACATCTTTAATGATTTCTTGCTGTTTTCCAGCCTGTCTCGTATCGGAATACATGTGTGGCGCAGTCCCTTTTGCGCCTAAGTCCCGCACTGCGCCCCATACACTGGCGAGGCGCAGCTGACTTTTCTCCGCATGTATGAGCGCACCTCCTCGGACGGCGAATCTTAGGCGCATCGCCGCACTGCGCCTACATCCCCGCACTGCACCTCACACACTGGTGAGGCGCGGCGGACTTTACACCGCATGTATGATCCCACTACCTCGGGCGGCGAATCATAGGCGCAACCCCGCACTGCGCCTCAAACACTGGCGAGGCGCGGCGGACTTTACATAGTATGTATGAGCGCGCCCCAGCGCCGACATAAATCTGGCGCAAATTTCGCCGGAAAGCGGGCGAAAAGGTGCACCCGACGTGCAAGCTTCATACATGTCGCCCTATATGTATTGTAAGCTGCCGCTCAGCTCAGGGACGCCATCTTGGCCCGTCCCGGGGGTTTCTCGCTTTGGATCGTCGTCCTTGGTAGAACGATACTGGCACACCGACACTAGGCTTCTCTTTATGGCTTCAGCCAACTTTATTAAGGCACACAGTTTATACAAAAAACAAACACATAAATATAAATCCTTGGCCGTCTGGCCACTAACTCACACATAGAGTCCCTCTCTGTCTAGAGGTCTGTGCCTATCGCACAGCCCCTCAAAACATTACAGTGCTTACTGTGTGCCTGGCTTTCCTGTAGCCTCTGGGGGCCAGTGCTCTCTTCCCAGCTCTGCTGCTCCACACAATCCGGTAGCAGCCACGCCTCCCGATCACCTGGAGTACTAGGCTTTTATAGGCCTCCAGAGATGTCCAATATCTGGGCTGGAACCCAGGGACCTGGAATGCGGGGACAGCCACCCACCCGACACTATAGCTGTCCCGGAAGAGCCACCCCATACCTAGCTGCCTTGCAGCTATTCTAGCCGCTACCGTAAGTGACAGTAATAAGACACTGACACAAAATAGGTTGCTTTTCCCCATAGATCCCAGTTCCTTGGTGGCGCATCTGCAGAGGGTCTCTGGCCGTAGACCCTCTAGTGGCAGGATCATGCGACTACCAGCAGTCGCTCTGCCACATATCCCTCCCCTCTGATAAAGGTCGTAGGGCTTTCTCACATTGCCCAGGCTCCCTCCGGGGTCAAAGCTCCTACTTTGGGGCAACATCTTCCCTATATCCGCAGGGGCAGAGATGACCTGGTCCACATACAACATAGTTGTGGGCTCATAGCATGCACTCAACACACATTGGGCAACAGACAGTTTACTGCCACTTACTATAGGCATCTCAACCCCTACACGCTCTACTACAAGGAGGCCATCACCTACAGCCCGCATGCCGACATTCACAGGGTTACTAATGACAATCCCATTACCAGCGCTATCAGCCCTTGTAGGCTGCTTACACACACCAATTACTTTGGCATTGTGCCCCCTGGGGAGAGTTTTCACTATCTTGGGTCTCACATAAGCAAGAGGCCCCTGATTTGTCTTAGTAACTATACTAGTGCTATCAGAAGTGGTAAAAACAGCACACTTCTCAGGGTCTCTATACACCATGGCCCTTAGGGCTGCACCTGAGCAAAAACCAGCTACCTCTTTGTCTGCAGGCTCATCATGAGACCCAAATTTCTCTTCATCACCAGGCCTCTGGTCCTCACTGACCATCTCCTGTCTCTTAGGGTCAGATACACTCTCACCTGTTCCGCAAGTCCGCTGCCTTGGGGTAATCCTCGACTCCGCTCTGTCCTTCAAACCACACATCCAAAACCTCACCTCTGCCTGCCGCTTCCACCTGAAAAATATCTCTCGCATCCGTTCGTTCCTCAACTTCGACACCACAAAAATGCTCGTCCATGCCCTTGTCATCTCTCTCCTTGACTACTGCAACATCCTTCTCTGTGGCCTCCCATCTAGCACTCTTGCTCCCCTTCAAACCATTCTCAACTCTGCTGCCCGTCTTATCCACCTCTCTCCTCGCTACTCCTCTGCCTCTCCCCTCTGTCAATCCCTTCACTGGCTACCAATTGCCCAGCGAATTCATTTCAAGTTGCTAACCCTGACCTACAAGGCTCTCCATAACCTCTCCCCTCCATACATCTCTGCCCTAATCTCCAGATATCTCCCCTCACGCAATCTCCGCTCCTCACAGGACCTTCTTCTCTGTTCTCCTCTTATCAGCTCCTCACATAACCATCTCCAAGACTTCTCGCGTGCTTCCCCCCCACTCTGGAATGCACTGCCCCAACATATCAGACTCTCTTCCACTCTCACCAGCTTTGAAAGCAACCTGAAAACCCACTTCTTCAGTATGGCCTATAACCTACAATAAACCGGCCGCCACTTTACCACCCCCCAAACATGTCTGCCCCTTTCCTCCTGTCTCTTCCCTCCTCCTTGTAGATTGTAAGCCTTCGCGGGCAGGGTCCTCTCTCAATCTGTACCAGTTATAAGTCATTCATTAGTAATTGTTGTACTCATTTGACGTATTATGTATGTGACCCCCTCGAATGTACAGCGCCATGGAATCAATGGGGCTTTAAAATAAATGTTAATAATAATAATAATAATAATACAGCTTCAAATTTCACTGGACCCTGAAGCTCCGCCTCTGGGCTACTTGATGATACCCTCCACTGCAGTAGGATCGACTGTGAGAGAAGGTACCTCTGTGCCACTCTTCACCTGTAGGTAAATAATAACATTATTATTGAAGATAGTCGCAACATCAAGGGAAGCTCTGCAGATTACCTCAGCCTCCTTACTAGGGGAGTTTCTAATATCTGAGGACTTGCTCATCCCTCCATACCCCTGACTTACAGCAGTGGGAGGACCACCTTCATGGCCTGTATCCTTTTTTTTCCCTGCAATTCCTTCCCGACTACAGGGGTCACTGGCACTCACCTGAGCTCCACAGCCTGCCACCGGTACTTGACCTGTGGTGACCACTTGAGGAGGCTTATATTGCACTACAGGGGCCACAAGCCATGTCTGCTCTGCAGTCAGGACCTCACCCATATCAGAGGACACATGCCCCTGTGCATATCTTTCACCTGCTCCGTTTAGCAGCAGCCCTTTTTGGCAGAAAATGTGTGGAGAGGTTTCCTTCACATCCCCTACAACCATCTCTAAGGGAGAACTCTCAGTTTCTATCTGGGTAACTCCTATATCTTGATCACTATCAAAGTCATATCATGCACTGGAGTCACAACCCGGCTAACCTCCTTATGGTTCTCCAACTCAACAACCAACCTGGCTGTGTTCACATTAGGCAACTCAGTCACCTTCTCAACACCAGTAGGGGCAGCAGACATCTGGCTGAACAAGGCACCCACATACAAGTCATCACAACCCACCGGACATAACTCATCTTTGATATTTTCCTCCATATCTTCCAGAAAAAAATTATCATTTGCTTCAGACCCCGGCTCCTCTTTACCATCTGGGGATTTAAACACGTCCCCCTCACTAGGGTTTAAGCATACAGGCATCTCCGTGGTGTCTAGCAGCTAACTCTTTCCATCTCTGCTGTCTTTGTGACCACTGCAGTGAAAGCTACTGGAAAAATGGCAGACACTGGAACATGTGAACACCGGGGGACTACAGGTCACAGCACGGCCCTTCTCTTCACCCTCTATGGTGTCGCCATCTGGACCTCCATCACAGAAACATTGCTCAGGGCTACAGACAGAATCTGCCTCAGCACACGTTATCTTTACAAATGGATCTTCATATTTCTCTGAGGCCTCATTCATACAGGCATACACCCCTCTAGGGTCTGGACGACACACCCTCTTTAAGCTAGTCTCCTTACACTCTGCAGCACAGCCCTCATTCCCAGGATTTGGGCTCTCTCTTTCCAGCAATACACTGGCCACGTTCACACTGGGACAGAATGGTTGGTTATCAAGCACTGGGCACACACACTCATACGTTTTTACAGCAGGAGGTGCAGAAGAAACCATGTTGCTATGGGCAACCACATTGGCTAAACCTGAGCCTGTAGTGGTGGCACATTTCTCCAGATTGTCATCCGACACAGGACACACATCACATGGGCTACTTGGGCTGCACTCCCCTATGACCTCTAGGGGCACACTAGAGCTAACCCCCTCTGCTGCACTGGCTGAAGTGTCCTTAGCAGCACATACTGCCTTTACTTCCCCCATAGCTCTGACAGCCATGACCTCTAGGGGCAGACCTGCGCTGCTCACCTCTACTGCTTGTTCACACGTTGTGCTACAGATAACCTCCCCCTGCTCATGCTGTGTGACATGGCTATTGGCTACAGGTATATGTAACCCATTAGTAGCATTTTCAATAGGCAACATTTCAGACAAAGCATAATCATAAAGTCTATGAGACTTTTCAAGTCCATGTATCACCGTCTCACTTGGCACCATTTCTGGGCACCCGTTTACTGCCCCCTGGCACATGTTCAGACTGTTGGACATGGATTCTCTGCCCACCATCTTCTCAGGGACTTCCATGGGGAATATTTCTGGCTCTTTAAGCAAGGACACAGAACCCTTTTTAGGGGGCGCTTCCCAAGAACAACCACCTGCTGTGCCTGGCCCGCTCGCCATCTCCCACAGCTGCCAGAAATAGAGAAAGTCACTGCCAAGCACAAATTCCACTTGGAGGTCCTCACATACCTCAAGAATATGGTTGGCAGTCCTGCAACAAGTGTCAAAATAAAGTTCAACTGCCTTACCCGGTTCTGGTCGGGTCTTCACAAAGGGTATGATGTCTGGGTGCACCCTGGAGATCCTTTGGCGACAGTCCAGATCCACCAATAGCTGGATGCCACCCACCAGCAACTCCAGGGTCCTCACTGGCGTCTCCTTTCGCTGGACCTCAGCAGCCGCCTTCTGGTCTGGTATTAACCCATGCTGGTCAGGAACACCTGGCTTTGACTTCTTCTTGAACGACCGCCTTGGCTTTTTAGCACCAGCCTTTTTCACTGACCCTCCAAGGGCCTGTTGGGTCTTCCTTTCTTGGATAGCCGCTGTATGGGAAAGGATGGCCGTGGCACAGGCCCTATGCTGCTGAGAATTAGGGGGCAGCTTGGCCATATTCTCCTTCATCAGGGCATAGAGCCTCTAGTGGAAGGATCATGCGACTACTAGCAGTCGCTCTGCCATAGTATTAAAAACTAAACTTGATATATCCCTTAATATCTCACTTCAACCTTGTATTAAATAATGAGACATGTTATATTTAAGTGCCATTTGTAAAGCATTAGCTTTTTAACCAGTTACTAAATGAGCCATATACTTTCCTCTCTGTGTGATATTTTTATATAATTTTTTTTCTGCTAATATCACCTATAATTGGGGCTGATCTATTTTCTTCAGTTACAGGAGAAATACAGCCCTATGAACTTACTGTAGAGTTGATCTGGGTCTGTCTGCATCTGCAGTTAACACATGGCTGCCGAAGCTATAGAGCAGGAAGCCCAAAGGCTTCATGCTTATTTGTATATGTAAAGTTCATCAAATACCATGTACACAGTGATGAAGAAGGCAGAGTGATAATAAACAATCACTGCCTTTTCAAAGGAAAGCCCAACTACTGCTGATAGCCGGCTCTCCACTCCTGCAGCTCTACAATTAGAGCAGAGTTGCAAACTCTACAAGGTTGTTTTTAAAATGGGTTTGCAAAGTCAGATGTTGACTGTCCAGATGTTTGAAGTCTATAGGCAGTTGGCATCGGATTAAGCATGGTCATGCAACAATTAATAACTGGTAGAAGAGATAGGCAGACATAATTCTTCTATTTTAAAAATGAAAGCATTGAATGGGTCCACCAGGTGTAGTATGTACTTTTTCTTAGACCTTATTGAACCATATTCCAGCTCTGTGTGAAAGCTCCAAATGCTCCAGTGTGAACAGAGCTTGACTTCTGATAAAACAAAGGCAAATCTTATAAAAAGAATTTTAGGTTAACTATAAGGATGGAGATTATTTAATTAGGGCTAAAGCTGTTTTCAAGTTTTAATATACTCTCTGGGTATTTTTCAACTGACCCTATTATGTCCTAATATAAACTTATTTTCTATACAAATATGTTATTCCATCAGCACAATACAGAAAACATTGGAGGGTTGTCTTTCCTGATGAGATCACATTCT
Source organism: Phyllomedusa bahiana (assembly GCA_025379985.1). Lineage (NCBI taxonomy): Eukaryota > Metazoa > Chordata > Amphibia > Anura > Hylidae > Phyllomedusa > Phyllomedusa bahiana. The sequence goes on from JAODAL010001935.1 coordinate 40,268, forward strand.
AAGATTTGCCTTTGTTTTATAATGAATAAGTCAAACTCTGTTCACACTGGTGTATTTATAAGCTTTCTAGTGGACATGACAGATATGTTTTGACCTGTTTTGTTTTAGATTTATGGGATAGATTAGCAGATCAAACTACATTTTTCAACTTTTTTTTTTAAAGCAACAAAAAGCAGACAGAACTGAAATCTGAACAAATCCTCATATTGTGAATTCATAAATCATCAGTCTCAATTCACCTTACTGTTCGGCTCTGTTGTTTTTTTTCGCCTTCCTGACTGCAACATGTAGATCTATTCTTTAAAATGATAGAAACCTTGACCCAGACAGACACCATTATAAGTCAATTGGATATGTTGAGCACTGTTTTGGTTTCGTCATAATAATAAACTGAATTTTCGACACTATTATGAACAGAGACCTTTCTCTTTTGTGCTTAGATAAATAATAACAATGCATTTACTATAGCTTTCACTAAACAAAGGGATTCATACTTTTTGAATTAATAAAGTTGTTTGATTAGGCTTAAATTATGTGTTCTGTCTAGCAGCTGAATCAATAAATTCAGCTTTTTATTGCATTATCTTGGCATGTGTTAACAAGTATATTTTAAGACTAGCATGCTGTGTACAAAAGTACAAAGAACTCAGCATTGTCAAAAGAACATCTGTTTGTATCATGTTGCTTGTAAACCCAATGGCATAACCCTGAGGTGATACAAAGTCCTGTCCATATATGAGAGCGTTCCAAGTAAACTATTTTAACCCATTCCATGGAAAATGAATTTTAGTGACGAGGTTTTTTATTTTTTCATCTCAACCTTTCAAGAATCCCTTTTTATCCTTTCAACATTGCCATGTAAGAGCTTGTCATTTGCAAGACAAGTTATACTTCTAATAGTACCATTTTAAGTACCATAAAATATACTAATAAGCCTACAAAAAATGTTTTTCAATGGAATGGAAAACAATTTTGTCATTGTTTCGGGTTTCAGTTTTACAGAGGTAAAGTATAAATGACATCCTTTATTCTGCGGATCAGTACAATTCTGTTGACACCAAATTTATAAGTTGCTTCTTTACAGTTTGTACTTGAAAAAAAGTGCACTTATGTCAACAAAGTTTCATCTGCAGATAAAGCTTTAATTTTCAAAGAAGTATTGAAATTAGACTTTTTATTTCTGTTTCATCTTTGGGATGGACGGGATGTCAGGCAAGAAACATCAGAGAAAAAACATTCTGCAACTTTTGCTGGAAGAACACAAGCTGGTGATGGCAGTGGTATGGTCTGGCGAATGTTTTTGTGGCACTCTCTAAGCCCACTCATCCATGTGGAAAGCACAGTCAATAATGTGTCATACAACAATTAGAGATGGCCGAATTGATTCCAATGAAGTGGAATTCATTGAGAATTTCAGGAAAACTTCGGTTCTGCACAAAGCCGAAGTTTATGGTATTTCGCGGGAATGAGGCGTCGGTTTTTTTTTGTAAAATGGTCGCAAGCACATGGCGTTACTTGGGGCAAAGAACTCTGGAAGGAAGAAAGGAGGACCCTCAATGACATGTGTAGACATAAAGCCAATCAGAGACTGGCGGGATTCTGTGATGTCACAGCACTGCGCTCCTCACAGTCCTCTCGTTGTGTCCCTTGGCATAACAGCGTCTCTGCTGCTGCTGCATAGCTCTCATTATACAGCTTTACTTAGCGATTGGGGAAGGGGAAAAAAGACCATTACAAGTCTGTTACTTGCTCAGTCACTCAGTGTTCTGTACTTGCTGCTACACAGATCTCATTATTTAAATTTCTCCTGTTGTATTAGGGAATTTTAAATTCAAGTAATCCACTCAATCCTGATAGTATTGTATTGGGATAGAAATAGACCGCTTTTTCTGTGCTATTATTTAAATTTCTCCTGTTGTATTAGGGAATTTTAAATTCAAGTAATCCACTCATTCCTGATAGTGTTGTATTGGGATAGAAATACAGACCACTTTTTCTGCGCCATTATTTAAATTTCTCCGGTTGTATTAGGGAATTTTAAATTCAAGTAATCCACTCAATCCTGATAGTGTTGTATTGGGATAGAAATACAGACCACTTTTTCTGCGCCATTATTTCAATTTCTCCGGTTGTATTAGGGAATTTTAAATTCAAGTAATCCACTCAATCCTGATAGTGTTGTATTGGGATAGAAATACAGACCGCTTTTTCTGCGCCATTATTTCAATTTCTCCGGTTGTATTAGGGAATTTTAAATTCAAGTAATCCACTCAATCCTAATAGTATTGTATTGCAATAGAAATATAGACTGCTTTTTCTGAGCCATTATTTCAATTTCTCTGGTTGTTTTAGGGAATTTTAAATTCAAATAATCCACTCATTCCTGATAGTGTTGTATTGGGATAGAATTACAGACTGCTTTTTCTGCGCCATTATTTCAATTTCTCCGGTTGTATTAGGGAATTTTAAACTCAGGTAATCCACTCAATGCTGAAAGTGTTGTATTGGGATAGAAAAACAGACCGCATTTTCTGCACCATTATTTCAATTTCTCCGGTTGTATTAGGGAATTTTAAATACAAGTAATCCACTCAATCCTGATAGTGTTATATTGGGATAGAAATACAGACCTCTTTTTCTGCGCCATTATTTCAATTTCTCCTGCTGTATTATTAGGGAATTTAAGATTCTGGGAATCGTCTATCCTGTTAGTGTTATACTTGGAGTGAAATACAGGGTGTGTGTTTATCATATACAGACATCTTCATTAAACAGAGTCTGTAAATTTTTGATCAGACAGTATGTCAGACAGAGAGGTGGCAGGTTCTTCACATGCGAGTGACAGTGGCACAAACATTCCTAGAGCAGGCACAAGTCGCAGCACAGTAAGGGGACGTCGCAGCAGGGGTCACTCGGTGAGGCCAGAACTGCCGATGTCATCTAGCTGCTGTGTGTTGACCAGCAACCTAAGGGTTCTTGATTGGTTGACTAGGTCATCCATTTCCTCCCAGATGACATCTGACAACCCCAGCCAGGAGTCGGTGGGAACATCAGACACAACCCTTAGTTGGCATGGCCCGGGAGCGGGTCAGCGGCCCTCACCTGTCCTCAAACCACCTCTGTCCCGTCCGGTTCCCTCAGCCAGAGATCTACTATGTGGTCTGGGCTCAGCGCCACTATACAGCGAGGACCAATTCTTTGAGGACAGTCAGCAGCTACTTGGCAGCGAAGAGGTGGGGCAGACATCCGCTCCTTCTTGCAGTTGGTGGGAAAGTAGTGATATGGAGAGTGGCATGGGAGGTTATGTTGCAAGCAGTCAGGCTCTGCATACTGAGACCGTAGAGGAGAATAGCAGTGACGGGAAAACACAAATCGATGACGATGTAGCCGATCGCACTTGGGAACCGGGTGAAGCAAGGGCTTCATCATCATCGTCGGGAGAATGTCAGCTGCAGCGGTGCAGCCAGCAAGTCGGTAGTGTGACCGTGAGTCAGCAGGGTGGCAGCAGTGCGAGGTCGGGAGCCAAACGACAACGGGGTAGAAAACTCGCTTCGCAGGTCCAATAAAGTAGCGGCACAGGGGCTCAGCGAGGCAGCGGCGTTAGTAGTCACTCAGTGCGGAGCGTTGTTGGTAAAATTACCTACTCGGTGGTGTGGCAGTTATTTGCTAAGACACCAGAGGAGCTGAACATGTGTATATGTAGAATTTGTGGGCGGAAAGTGAAGCGTGGCCAGGGAGCTAACGTTGGTACCACGGCACTGCGTCAACAAATGCAGCGTCACCATCTGGTGGACTGGGAGAAACGTGGCTCAGATGTGGTGGTCCATCATACTGCTGCAGCAACAGCAGCAGCACCTAGTGGCACGCATGCCATTTTCGTCAGTCAAGGCTCCACCATCTCTGCTGAAGAGAGCTGTTTCTCTTTGCCATCATCTCCAGATGCTCTTGCTCCTCGCTACTCATGGCGCAAGCAGTCGTTTAACGAAGCGATTTCAAAGAGACAACAGTATGTGTCCAACCATCCTAAGGTGCAGAAGCTGACCGTTCTCCTGTCCAAGTTGTTGGTACTGCAGTCCCTCCCTTTCCAAATGGTAGACTCTGCACCATTCAGAGAACTAATGGCTTGTGCCAAGCCGAGGTGGAGAGTTCCAAGCCGTAATTTATTTTCCAAAAAGGCAGTACCAGCCCTTCATAAATATGTAGAACAGAAGGTGGGCCAGTCCTTGAGCTTATCGGTTTGTTCCAAGGTGCACGGAAGCACAGATGTGTGGAGCTGTAACTACGGTCAGGGCCAGTACATGTCCTTTACGGCACACTGGGTGAATGTGTTTCCTGCCTAGCCTCACCAACAACTTGGACAGGAGACTTTCTCCTCAAACTGCTGCTCCTGCGCCAATGTACGCCTCCTTCTCCACCTCCACCTCAGCCTCCACAAGTGCTGCTCCATCATACCACATGTGCAGGGCACAGTGGTATCATGCAATTCTACTCCTGGTTTGCCTTGGCACACGAAGTCACACAGGGGAGAAACTGCTCTGCGTCATGCAGCAAGAAATCGATGTGTGGCTTTCTCCGCACCAACTGCAAATCGGAACCATGGTGACGGACAAAGGGAGGAACATGGTGTCTGTGCTGCAATGAGGAGGGATGGTCCATGCGCCCTGCATGGCGCACATGTTCAATCTAGTTGTGAAAAGGTTCCTGAAGTCTTCCACCGATCTTCATGACATTCTAAAAATGGGCCTGAAACTGTGCATGCACTTCATCCATTCCTACAAAGCCAGGCACACCCTCCTCGAGCTGCAGTGGCAGAACAACCTCCCCCAACACACGCTGATATGCGATGTTTCCACCCGTTATAATTCCAGTCTGCATATGTTAGACCGACTGTATGTGCAAAGAAAGGCCATTAACGATTTTTTGATGTTCCAAGCAGACAGTAGTACCCCCCTGTGTAACTTTGATGTCAGCCAATGGCAGCTCATGCGTGACAGCTGCCGTTTGCTGAGACCGTTTAAGAAAGCGACATTATTTGTCAGTCACCAGCACTAAGGGATGAATAATGTCACTCCACTGCTTCATGTCCTGGAACAGATGCTGAAAATCTGTCTGGACAGAGGACTGGAGACGTGGCGACTACATCTCGCAGCCACATCAGTATGGTGGTGGCTGAAGTGGAGGAGGAGGAGTAGGACCACAAGGAGTAGGAGCACAAGCATTGTCTGGTGAAATTTGTGGTTTTCTACCCAGGTGACGGGAGAGGAGGATCAGGAGCAGCCGGAGGAGGTAGATGTAAATGATGAAGATGAGACAGATGACCCCCAAGCAACGTGACAGTATACAGTGGAGATTGAGACAGGGAGTCCCTCAGAGTCACTTATGTAGATGGCCCGCAGCATGCTGATTTGCCTGGCTAGTGACAGCCGAGTAGTCACCATCTGGCAGACAGATGACTTCTGGCTCGCCACCCTCTTGGACCCTCGCTACTGGTCCAAGATGGGATCCTTTTTCCCAGCTATTGAGAGGGAAGACAAACTCAAGTACTATAGTGAAATCCTCTGTAGTCAGTTGGCCGCTGCCTATTTGCAGCATGGTTCATCCTCTGACAGGTGTGACCGGGGGGTTCCTCATTGCTCACGTGCCACTGCCACAGCTGCTGTGGGAAAGTGTGTGGGGGGGGTAGGAGCAGTACCAGCTCCATCACCAGCAACCTAAGTCTGGCGTCATTGATGAGCAGCTTCCTTCACCCGCCTAGTGAGCAGGGCACTCACTAGCAGCAGCAGCAGCAGGACCTGGAGCAGACACTGAACCAGCAGGTGGTGGCCTACTTGGTCAGCACTCTGCCACCCCAGTTAGAAGATCCGCTGGACTACTGGGCAGCCAAACTGGATGTGTGGCCGCAACTTGCCGAGTTTGCAGTGGAAAAGCTGTCCTGCCCGGCCAGTAGTGTGGCATCAGAGCGGGTGTTCAGTGCGGCGGGGGCCATCGTTACCCCAAGGAGAACCCGCTTGTCCATGGGAAATGTGGAACGACTGACCTTTGTCAAGATGAATCAGGTGTGGATCGGCAAGGATTTCCACACACCAATGCCTTAGGCATCAGATTACATCAGACATGAAGCCTCACCCAAAACTTTGAGAAATGAGTCTGGATTCTAACTACCTACCCCAGCCACTATTCTGATGCTGCCACCCGCCTGATGCCACACATCTGCTGCTAGTTGCTCTATCTGCCTCCCACCATCTTTACCAGGGACTAGTATTGCCACCCACCTCCACAATCTGTCATTGTGCCGCTCTCTGAGCTCATCCTGCTGCTGCTGTCTCCTCCACACTGTGTCATTGTGCCACTCTATGACCTCATGCAGCTGCTGCTGCCGCCACCTCCACACTCTGTCATTGTGCCGCTTTCTGACCTCATGCTGCTGATGCTGCTGCCGTCACCTCCACACTGTGTCATTGTGCCAATCTGTGACCTCATACTGCTGCTGCTGATGCTGCTGCCGTCACCTCCACACTGTGTCATTGTGCCAATCTGTGACCTCATGCTGCTGCTGTTGCTGCCGTCACCTCCACACTGTCATTGTGCCACTCTATGACCTCATGCTGCTGCTGTTGCTGCTGCTGTCACCTCCACACTCTGTCATTGTGCCACTCTCTGACCTCATGCTGTTGCTGCTGCCATCACCTCCACACTCTGTCATTGTGCCACTCTGTGGCCTACTCCTGTTTTTGCCACCTCCAGAATTTGTCATTGTGCCCATCTCTGACCTCATGCTGCTGCTGCTGCTGCTGTTGATGTCGTCACTTCCACACTGTGTCATTGTGCCACTTTGTGGGCTCCTGATATTGCTGACATCTCCAGAATATGTCATTGTGCCACTCTGTGGCCTACTCATGCTGCTGCCAAGTGACCGCTGTCTCACTGGAACACCCTGTGGTTTCCTAATGCTGTTTCCACCCTCACCACTCTATGATGTTGCCACTATGTTTGGTTTTCCCCTTCTTTTCATCTGTCAGAAGGAATGAAAAGTATCAGGATTTATATCCAAAAGCAGGAGTGGATACAGAACACAGAAGACATGCAAATATCCCATTTACTGGTCATCTCTGTTTTGGATCAACTCCTGTTTGTTTTTGGCTTTACAATACTGATGGATTATTGACCGATTGAAAGCGGACACTGACAGATGAAAGGAAGGGCAAAATGATCAGAGACGTCAACGCAAAATTACTGCCGACACCCTCTCCACTCATTCGGGGGCCTCTACATGTATCAGCGTTTAACAGAACAGGTTCTGTAATATTTTGTGATGGTTTTAAGCTCTGGCCTCATGGAGTGACCCCTGCTGTGACGTCCCCTTACTGTGTTGAGATCTGTGCCGGCTCTAGTAACCTACTACTGTGTTCTTTGACGCTATCGTAGGATCCTAGCCCTCAGTTTGCATTCCTGCTTCAGTTTTTTGGTCAGTTTTGCCCCCGTAAGTGCCCAGGGAATTTTAGAGTGAGGCGATTCTAAGAGCGACGGCAGTCATGTGCGTGTCATACTAAAACACAGCATTGAAGACCAAACCAAGCTCCCTCTGCAAATTTGAGAATGGCACAACGTTCTACAGCACCATACAGGCTCTCTGCAGACAGGAAATAGCTGTTTTTAACTCTATTCATCGCATATATATTCGATTCTAAACATATTTTGACGTATAATTCTGCGTAATCGGCTAATAGAATTTTTGAGAAATTCTCCAATCTCTAACTACAATTTGGGTATGAAGCCATCATTACAGATCACGTACACCCATACATGTTTATTTTCTTGTTTGGGGCAGGTGGGATGTTCCAGAAACACAAAGTGATATGTCACATGGCTAGAAATATCCTACACTGGTTGGCAGAGCATGACCAAGACTTACAAGTACTACCCTGGCCACCTAATCCCCAAGACTTGAACCTAATTTAGCATCTTTTTGATCAGCTCAGTTGTCGTGTTCAGTCTATGGATCCTACCCCACACGCTCTCCAGCAGCTGAGGAATACAATTAGCATGATTCTAGATATCTATGACAACTTAACAGAGCCTTATAGAGTCACTTCCAGCTTGTCTGCTGTGTACACAGCATATGGCGTTACTAGCTGGTGGTCATAATAATGTGACTTGACTGTGTAGTTTAATTAACATGTTATGGAAGATGCAATATCTTTCACAATTTCAAACATTATGCTACAACTCTTTTTTCATATACAGTATCTCACAAAAGTAAGTACACTCTCCTCATTTTTGTAGATATTGTATTAAATCTTTTAAGCAGATATGCCACTTTGATACAATGTAATGTGTTGTCCCATGAAAAAATTATAATATAATATTTACAAAAATGTGTGAGATATTGTATCTATGTAATGGGTGTTTTATGTGCCTGTGTTCAGATGTCAGGTCTTTTTAAGTTTTTTTTTCATCTTTTGAGTTAAAAACCTATTTTTAGCTAAATAAAATATTTGTACATATTAAAAAAAAAATAGCTTGCTGTCTTTAAAAATTAAAATGATTGTTTACCTCCAGAAACTAAAATCTTCTACAGCTTGCTAAAATTGTGTCTATGGTAAGGTTGAAAAAAGGCAAGTCCATCAAAATGCTTTATGTTACCATACAGTGTTAATCCAATGGAAGGCAAAAAACCTACTGAGGTAGTTTGCAGACATGACAACCTTTTCTATTATTTCTTACAAGAAAAGCATTCAAAACCCTTTTAAAGTAATTCAGTGAATCAACCACCACAATACCTCTTACAATAAAGAAACTCCTATGATGAAGATGATAAAAACAGTCCTTTAGAAGTAGTGGTTGTCCTTTGTTAAAGTTACAGGCCTAGATATTAAAAAGATCATTAGCTAGATCTCTGTACTGTCCATTGAAATCTTTTTTATATGTAATGATTAGATCTTTATAACTATATTACCCAAAAGAGAGAGTATCTTACTTGGTAGTTCAATACACTCATTTATTTAGCTGTTTTGCTTTTCTTGTCAGAACCCTCTCTAGTTTAGCTGTGTCTTTCCTATAGGAAAGTGCTCTTAATTGTACACAATATTCCATTTGTGGTCTGACTTGTGAAGAATTCCGTCATAACACAGATCACAGCTTGACAATAGGAGGCCATTCATTCCTATGCCCATGTCCTTAAGCAACTCTGTTCTCATTCATCAATAAGGTCTATATGAATCTTCCAAACATAGAATATAATTTCTTATTCTGATGGCAATGATTACCATCATTTGCAAAAAGATCAGTACAGGTTATTCACCAAGACCAGTTTTTAAAAGATCCAAATTAGTAAGTTCATAAGTAAAATTGTGATGTTTAAAAGGAATTTACCATCATATAATTTCCTTGTGCTTATATCATATGTATGTTACTATTTTTTTAAATATTAATTCTCTATGTCAGAATTTATAGTAAAAAAATTACAAGATTATTCCACACTGTCAATACATTGACTGTCCCTATAGTCATATGCAGGATTACAATGAAAGTAAACATCTTAATTTTCAAGCTTGAGACAGATAAAACAGGATCACTATTCTGACAATAAATATTGTTGCTCAAATAGCTCTCTGATCTGTTTGACAATGGTTTGACCTAACACCATCCCTTACCCATCCATAACCCAAACTCTAAGTTATGGTTAGGGTTTTTATGGGATTTTAGGGGCCATTCCATGGAATTCCCAATTCAGTGGCGCTCCTGGTCCAATGTTGCGTCAAATGTCACTTCAGGGTTCTGGTACTTTAACCCCATAAAAATCCTACCAGCTTTGCATTAGGGTTAAGGTACATTATTTGCCAATTTTCATCTAAATTCCTGCCTTTCAATTGGTGAGGTGATTAGCTTCAATTTGGTATATAAGTAGAAGAGATCAACATAGGATGTTTTAGCTTTGACAATTATTATTGGAGGATGTTGGTACTGGAAGCTAGACTCCTTAATTTAAAAAAAAATTACATTGTCACACTCTTTTTCTCAAATAATTTAGACATATTGCTATTGCTATTGACCATGAAGGTTTAAATAGCCAGGATCAAAACTCTTTCAGACAGCCTTTAAACAAGGCAACATGTACATGTCTGACATGGAGTGCTAGGGTTAATAAGGTTGTTTCTTCAGGTCCCATTGTGAAGCTTAGGAAACTCGGTTTATCATGTACGTTATGTAACTGACTGATGAGCTTTTTGACTGATTGCCAACAGATGTTTAGAATAAAATAGAAAGCAGTTACATCATTACCGTGTAGATCAAATCTAAGGTTTCCCCAAGGATGTTATTTAAACCTAACACTGTCACAGAGAGAATTTTCTGCTTAAATGTGCTGATGACATCATGCTGATAGGTCTAGTGGGGCAGAGAAAGCATCCTATCACTCTGAGATTGTTTTTGAAAGAGTGATTTAAGAAAAATAACCTAGTTCTCAATGTAGCACAGACCCGAGGAGCCTAGAGTCAAATATTGGGAGTTCTGTATCCATAATGTTTTTGTTTAGATTGTTTCTAGAATTTTTGGGGACAGTATCATTGTTTTTTTTTTTTTTTTTTTTTTTTGGGGGGGGGGGGTTTGCATTTTGCTTTATGTACAAATTTTGTGTGATTTATTTCCAGGGATTTCTCTGTGGGACTTCAAAAATGCCTAAACAAGACAAGTATAAAATTGTACAAAATAACGATGCCTCCAAAATGATTGTAAAAAATGGCAATATACAGTAAAAGCTTCAAATTCCTGGAACAGCTCTTTTATGAATAGTGGTAGAATGATTCCTCAAGTTACAATGGCCTCAGGACACAAAATTTTCCACATACAATGGTGTCTCAAGGGACATTTTATATTGAAACTACACTCACCATACAATGCCCCAAATACTGCAATCTACAGCAGATGTAACTGACTGGCAGATACAACCAGTTATCCAGAACATTTTACTTGTAGAACATAATTAAGTGCATACAGTGATTGACGCTCTACTAGCGCCTCTCTACAGTACAGTGCAGTACTACATGTTCTGTACTGTTCTTTATATGTGCCGGGATGAGCAGCTCCTTTGGGCACCAGCTGAGGGTGGCCCTATTATCAGCAGCTCTTTCTGATTGTTTTATGTATGGACTTATTTTACCTGTATTACTTACATATTGTATTAATATTGTATTTATAATTTTTATAATTTATTTTTATTTATATAGCGCCAACATATTCCACAGAACTTTACAATTTAGAGGGTATACATACAGACATTACACATTAAAAGAACTTGAGACACACATGAGACACAAGGTGTGAGGACCTTGCTTGCAAGAGCTTACAATCTATTATGGCGTATGGGTGAGACAAAGGGTTAAGAAGTGCTCAGTTTACAATGGTCCAGCCATGTTACATAAATAGGAGGTAGTTTACATAAAAGTTGGGTGACCCTTTGCCACCCCTGACAGTACTTCATATTTTTTTTTTACCCCAGATAAGTGCCTGTGAGTGCCAGCCTAGTGTTTGGGAGTGACCGATAGGTGTGATAGGTGGGGGTTAGCAATTAGGGATCTTGATATGCCAGCCTGAGAAGATTGTTTCTTGGCCCTTTTAAAACTGTGAGGTTGTGAGCGTGCCTGATTGTCCGTGGTAACTGTTCCAGAGAATTGGCGCTGCACGTGTGAAATCTTTGAGACGGGCATTGGAGGTTCGGATGATTGAGGAATGTAATCTGATGTCATCAGCAGAGGCGGAGAGCACGGTAGGGGTTTGGTAGACAGAGAAGAGAGAGGAAATGTAGGGGGTGCAGCACTGTGAGTGCTTTAGGGTTTGAGAGGATGAGTTTATGTTGTATCCTGTACTGAATGAGCAACCAGTACAGTGACTGACACAGGGTAGAGGCATCAGTATAGTGGCTGGAAAGAAAGACAAGCCTAGCTGCTGCATTCAGGACAGATTGGAGAGGGGAGAGTTTTACAGAGAGGGAGACCGATAAGCAGGGAGCTGCAGTAGTCAAGATGAGAATGAATAAGAGCAACAATGAGGGTTTGAGCTGTTTCCACAGTGAGAAAAGTACGGATTCTGGAGATGTTCTTGAGGTGCAGGTGACAGGAGCATGCAAGGGATTGGATATAAGGGGTGAAAGACAGATCAGAATCTAGTATAACCCCAAGACAGCGGGCCTGCTGTCTAGGAGTTATGGTGGTGCCACATGCTGAGACAGAAATAGCAGGGTAGGGTTGGTTAGAAGATGGTGGAAAGACAAGAAGTTCGGTTTTAGTGAGGTTTATTTTTCAGATGGAGAGAGGAACATGATGTCAGAGACAGCGGACAGACAGCACTGGTTTTTTTTGTAGCAGGGAGGAGTGATGTCTCGGGAGGAGGTTTTTTAGTTGAGTGTCATCAGCGTAGGATGGTATTGGAAGCCAAATCTGCTGAGGTTTGTCCAATGGGGGATGTTTTAAAGAGTAAAAAAAAGGAGGGGACCTAGAACCGATCCCTAAGGAACTCCAACAGCAAGAGGAAGAGAAGAGGAGGTAGACCCGGAAAATGAGACACTGAAGGAGTGGTCAGAGAGGTAGGAAGAGAACCAAGAGAGAGCGGTGTCCCGGAGGCCAATGGTGCTGAGCATGCTGAGGAGAAGGAGGTGATCAACAGTGTCAAAAGCTGCAGGAGAGATCCAGGAGGAAGCAGCAAACGAGTATTTGCCCTGTGATTTAGCAGTGAGGAGATCATTTAGGGGAACTTTAACTAGAGCGTTTTCTGTGGAGTGTGGGTGCGGAAACGGATTGTAGAGGATCGAGAAGAGAATTTCAGAGAGATGGGCGGATTAGGCGAGAGTAGACCAAGCGTTCCAGGAGTTTAGAGATGAAAGGCAGATTAGAGACTGGTCGGTAGTTGGCAGCGCAGGATGGGTCCAGAGAGGGCTTTTTAAGTAAAGGGGTTATGATGGCATGTTTAAAGGAAGATGGAAAGATCCCAAATAGAGGAGAGCGGGTTGAAGATTGCAGTAAGGTGAGAGATGATAGCTGGGGAAATGGATTGGACAAGGTGGGAGGGAATGGGGTCACTAGAGCAGGTGATGGGGCGAACAGATGAGAGAAGCCTGGACACTTCTTCTTCTGTCATTGGGTCAAGGGCTGAGAGCAGACTAGAGGACGTGCCGGAGGGGACGGATTGGGTGATTTCTTGAGGATTGAGATGCAATGTTTTGCCGGATACTGTCTATTTTGTTCTTTGAAAGTGAGTGGTCAGGTCTTCAGCACAGTGGTCAGTGACCGGGGCCTGAGCTTTTGGCCTGAGAAGGGAGTGGAAAGTGTCAAACAGGCGTTTTGGGTTGTTGTATAAGGTTGAGATGAGGGAGGTGTAGTTTGTGTTTGGTGCAGTGAAGGGCAGTGTGGTAAGTCCTGAGCATGAATTTATAGTGGAGAAAGTCTGCAGGTAGCTTTGACTTTCTCCACAGTCTCTCAGCAGACCTGGAACAGCACTGCAGAAAGCGAGTATGAGGCGTTTGCCATGGCTGCGGGCGTCTGACTCTGGTGGTGCGGTGTCTGAGTGGTGCCAATTTGTCCAGAGTGGTTGAGAGAGTTTCATTGTATTGCTTTTACGCCAGGTCAGGACAGGAGTCGGAGGAGATTGGGGGCAGTGAGGACTGTATGGTGTCTATGAGTTCCTGAGTGTTCATGGAGCGAATGTTTCTGAATGGGTGATGGGCAGGTGTGTCCAGAGAAGGCTGAGAATTGTTGATAGTGAAGGAGATAAGGTTGTGATCAGAGAGCACATACAGAGAATTAGTGAGGTTCGAAATTGATGAGTGACTGCAGAAAACCAAGTCAAAAGCGTGTCTATCCTTGTGGGTGGGAGAATCTGTAAATTGCAAGAGGCCAAAGGAATATGTTAGCAAAAGAAACTGAGAGGCAGAAGGAGACATAGGGTTGTCAATGGGGATGTTGAAATCACCCATGATGAGTGTGGGTATTTCAGTTGGAGAGGAAAGTGAGGGAGCCAAAGGGCCCCCAAAATGATCCAGAAACTGGCGGGGTGAGCCGGGAGGTCTGTACACAACCGAGATTCTGAGGGAAAATGGCCGAAAGAGTCTGAGAGTGTGGACCTCAAAGGAGGGGAAAGTGAGGGAGGTGTGCAGGAGGAATGACCTGGTAAGTGCAGTGTGGAGAAAGGAGTATGCCAACTCCTCCATCCGGCCTGTTCTCAGGTCTGGGGGGTGTTGGTGAAGAGTAGGCCGCCATAGGTGACAACGGCAAGGGAAGCGGTGTCAGATGGCTGGAGCCATGTTTCAGTGAGGGCTAGGAGATTAAGGGAGTTAGAGAGGAACAGGTCATGAACAGCAGTGAGTTTTTTACCAACAGATCGGGCATTCCACAGAGCACATTTAAAAGTGGCAGGAAAATACATACAATGAATAGCAAGCAGGTTAGCAGGGTTTCTATGGAGGGAGGAGGAGGGATAAGCAGTAAAGGAGGGTGGGCTGGGGTTCGGAGAGATGTCCCCTGCAGCAAGAAGCAGGAGAAAGAAAAGTGACAGCAGATGGTTTAGTGTTGTGTATGAGCAGCATTTGTGCAATACTATGGAGGCTGGTGGTTGGGGTAGTTAAAAAGGAAAAACAGTGTGTGGGATGTATACATAGGTGAGGAGAGGAGAGAGGCGCTAATGTGGATAGCATTTTCAAAGGGGGACACTGGGTTGTAGGAAAGGAGGCAGATGGCTACAAGGTAGATAGCAATAGTGAGCATAGTGGATAAGGTGTATGTTAAAAGAGACCAGTTACTCACATAACAGGCGATCCTTCAAGCTCTCTTAAGCTCACTTCTGAAGTGTATACTGTATTGTATTAATATTATGAGCCACATGTATGAAAGCTGTTTAGGTCTAAAACTCACTTTTTTGCCTATAGTAACCTAAACAGTTTTCATACATGTGGCCCACTGTTTACCTCCTCTCAACTCTTCCTATGTGCCCCAATCCTCTGTCATCTTCTCCTCCATCCACCAACTGCTCTTTTCTATGTTCCACTAAATAAAAGATATCTTGTTCCTTTAATTAATTGTTCATGAGGATGGGACTCCAGAGTTCACAGTGTATATAGTGGCAGTCACATGTGTGTATAATTGTTCTATCTACTATTAATAGGGCTAAAAGAGTTAAACTGCTTACTTGGCTACCTTTGGCACTCCCATAGATATTAAAAGGAGTACTAGTGGGTGGTGTTGGACTTCAGCTTTAGGTCAGTTGCATAATACATTTCCCTTTTCCTGCCTGGAAAAAGGCTGGGAATTGGTTGCACGATTTCTTCAATCAAGAACAAAATTCATCCCAAATCTAAAGCCCAATACTAGTAGTGGGTATGTGTGACCACCAATCCATTCAAGCAGTGAACCCAGAACTCCTGTTCTCATGATCAGTGGGTTCCAGTGTTTAGACCACCAGCAATCATACTTTTATTATCTATACCTTGGATAGGTAATAAATGTTTATGGGACAACATTTTTTGCATAATTTTATTATTTCTGTTGGCTCCCATTATAATTAGTGACAGAAGAGTGTCCTTTTTTGGGCCAGCAGACTGCCTCCCATTAAAAATGTCATCAGATACATGCTTGACGTTCTTTTTGATCCAATCTGTAGTATCATTGCCATATGGCGAGTTATATAGTTCTGTTGATTTTCATGGTTTATCTGATTCTTACTGTATCTTCTTATCAATAAAGATTTATTTCTTTGCTGGAAAAAAAAATAAAAATGTCATCAGATTGCCCCTCAATTACTAATTGTAGCAGCAATGTGCCCCCAATATTTATGGCAACAGAGTGTGCCTCATTAACCCTTAGGCACCAAACCATTTATGGCACTGAAAGCCTGGTGTTAAGAATCGGCAAAACGAAAATCCAGCACTTTTCTGTAAAATAACTTCTTTTTTTATTGATTCTTTAATGAAACAAAGGTTGACATGTATGAAACTTGCCAGTTCTAAATTGAGTAGTGTAGAATACGAAGGTATGTATGAAAGTATTATGCAGCAAACATTTTGGCGCATAGAGTGTTATGCGCCAAACTTTGTATGACAGTTTTGCACCAAACTTTGGTGGATTCATAAGTGTCGTGTCTAGTGCAGACTGCTCCAAGTTTGGATGTACAACTGTTTATATATCAATAGAACAGTGCTATGACATTTTTTCATTTCAGATGTGGCAAAAAAATGGTGCAGGTGTGTTGATACATGCCACCTAAAGGCTATAAGAACACAAATCCTGCATCAACACGTATACTACTCTTATTCCACCAGGATTTGTGTTTTTATACACATATTGGGCGACATATATGCAACTTGATGCTAACATGACAGTTCTAAATCAATATAGAGGAGTGTAAAATGTGACAGTATGTATGAACCTGTCGTATGTGGGTTCATAAATCTGGTGTGTGGTATGCTTTGCATAGTATGGCATCTCTTTAGCACATATCTTTGGGGCATTCAGAAGAGCCGTGCCTGACACAAGTTTTGACGTTCGACTGTTTATACATTTATAGAACAGGGCTACAACAGTTTTTTGGTTCAAAATAAAACAAAAAATGGTACAGCCCCGTTCATACATGTCATGTTTTTATATGGGATTCAATAAATTAGTGAATCAATAAATAAGATGAGTGATGGATTTTCTTTTTAATTATGCTCCATTGCCAACGTGGCTTGTTCCATGTACCGTCTGAGCAAATATAACGCTTGGAACTATTAAAGTTGTTGCTTTTCTTTTCTGTTAAGAATCCTTACCAGAAATGAATACTACAGTTATGACATGAACACAAGTTGTAAATGCATCTTCACCCACAAGAGGCTGGCTGTAATTGACCATGATAATGGCTAAGATCAACGATAACTGATGCCACTCTTAAAAGTGACATTACATGTACACATGGCACTTATTTCATGGAAGAAGCCTGTGTTTTTGCTTGCAGATTTTTTATGCATTTCTACTCACAATTTTTTTACTTAAAGGGGTTTTGCCACGAAGTAAAATTGACGTGGGAAATTTGCAAATTAAATAAACATTTTCTCCATTCATCATTAAAAATTCTGCACCGTTTTTGTTTTAGCTGCTCCTTTAGTGATCCATTGTTTACAGCTCGTCTCCAGGGGATACGACCAGGGCTGGAGCTCCTCAGTCCTGGTCGCACATGCTCAGACATCACTTCTCCTCTCAGGTAGCCGCTGAATGTTCAAACCCCAGGTGCTGTCATTCTACTCCCGTCCTCTGTACTCCTTAATAATTAGTCAAACAGTGCAAATAAATTAAAAAAAGAAACCTCAATCAGGTCTGTAGAGAAAAAAAAATCTACAGGGTTGGTTCTTGCAGGGATTTGAACCTAGGACCCTTGTGCAGTGAGATAAAAGCTATAGCTCTGAGCTACACACAGCTCAACCCATAAACAGACCTTTCTTTGACTACAGAGAGGAAAGACCTGGTGATGTCATCCTTTTGGGTCACATGATATGCAATTCAAACAAATCACATACGCCCCCTTCTGACCACACAGAGCTGAAGAGCTGGATGCAGGAGGTATGAAATGAGATTGTGGCAAAACCCCTTTAATGTGTATTTTGCTGTGTTTTTGTGTATGTTTTCATCCATTTTTCATTACTGGGAACTTTATAATGTATGAAGCATTATTTATTTGCACCAAAATTGTAACTCACAGAAGTAGTGGATCCGCTGGACCACCGCAAGCGATGGTGGGAGCCCACGCCAGGGAGCGGAATCTAAGTAGGTCCCGGTTATCACCAGAGCCCGCCGCAAAGCGGGATGGACTTGCTGCGGCGGGAGTCTACCAGGTCGCTTCCACCAGTGGGACTTGCTCGCGGTGGCGGCCAAGGGTAGGCGTGGTACAAAATTGTAAGGCAGGCTCATAGTCGGGGACAGGCGGTAAGGTCAGGACAGGTGGCATAGGTTCGTGGTCGAGGGACGTAGGCAAGAAGGTACGGTACACAGTAATCAGGATGAGACTTCTCAGAATGCTTTCTCAATAGGCAATGGGCACTAAAGATCCGGCGGGTTAACCAGGAAGAGGCAGGCTTAAAATAGGGGCAGCAACCGGAAATAGCCAATTACCGGTGCGCTGGCCCTTTAAATTTAGCACTGCCTGAGCGTGGCCGGGTAAGTGAACTCCGGAACTAGCAGGGGGATGAGCACGCCCGCGACCCGACATGCGGGACGCGACGCCGCTCAGCAGCGGGGCATGGATACGCCTGCGACCTGGGACGAGGGTCGCAGGGGCATCTGTGACAAAAAGATTGTACCATACAAGTGTCAACTAAACATAGGCATGATTAGTAGGGATGAGCGATTATAATCGACAAAGTTGAAATCGACACGGTTTTTAGGTTAATCGGAAATTTCCGATCACTGGGGATATTTTGGGGGTTGAAGAATTTGGGGCATAATCTATTACTATCGTGCCATTCTCGGGCGTTTCCCTGTCTTTTGGGGGGCCCAAAGAAATCGGGTTTTGGAGAATAGAGCAGGGTTTTGAGTGGGGGGTACGATGTCATGACTGTGATGTTTTATGGTTGTCATTGGCGGAAAAAAATCACATGACCTCGTTTTCCCAATAAAAAACAGGTTTGGGGTTCTTCACAGTTTTCAGTGTCTCTCACTAGAGCGGGACGGGTTGCTAGATCTCTCTCAATACAGCTCAGCTCAGAGCACAGTTCTCTTTATTCATACTGGGGCAAAAATTGCTTTTACTGTGAACATTAGGGGGTTTGGGGGATTTTGAGAATTTTAAATTTTTAGTTAGTTTGAAAAAGGAAATTTTAAAAAAAGCATCTTGCGTGTTTTAACCGCCCGGAGGGAGAGGGGGGGGGGGGAGGGGGGCGGGCGAACGCAAAGGGGCCCAGGCTTTTGAAAGGAGAAATTTTTTATTGTGCAGCCCGGGCTCAGCTTTTGAACAGGGTTGCCCCAAAAAAAACCCCGTTTTGTTCAAAGGGCCCACCTTTTTACTTTTAAAAGGATACGAAATTTTTCTAGAAATTTCAGGGTTTTTCTAGGTGCAAAACCCCCCTTTTTTTAGCCGTTATAAAATTTTGAAAATGGGGGTTTTTTACTTTGGGACAGCCCAAATTTTTTTTCAAAAAAACCCCCTTTTTTTTTACTTATATTAGGGGTACAGAAATTTGCTAGTAATTTTCAGGTGTATTTCATAGGGGCAAAAACCCACCTTTTTTTTATCCGTTTAAATTTTAAAAGGGGTTTTTCACTTTTTGGGACAGCCCATTTTTTTTTTAAAAAAATCCACCTTGTATTAATTAGGGTACCCAAAAAAATTTTCTAGGGAATTGCAGGTGTATTTCATGGTGGCCCAAACCCCCCTTTTATTATCCCTAAAATTTTGAATAGGTTTTTTTTCACTTTGGGCGCCCCGGGGAGTTTTGATCAAAGGGCCGCCTTTTTACTTATATTAAAGGAATCAGAAATTTGCTAGTAATTGCAGGTGTATTTCATAGGTGCAAAACCCACCCCTTTTTTTATCCCATATTTAAAATTTTTTTAAAAGGTGTTCTTCCCTTTTGGCGCAGCCCAATTTTTTGTTCAAAAAGGGCCCCCTTGTACTTATATTAGGATACAGAAATTTGGCTTGGGAATTGTAGGTGTTTTTCATAGGTGCAAAAAAAACCCCCCTTTTTTTTATCTGTATAAAATTTTTAATTGGTGTTTTTCCCCTTTGGGGGCAGTCCATTTTTGTTCAAAGACCCCAACCCCCTTTTACTTAATTTTTAGGATAAGAAATTTGGTTAGTAATTGAGGTTTTATTTTCCCAAAAGGGGCAAAAACCCCTCTTTATTATCCCTATCAAAAAATTTTAAAAAGGTGTTTTTCATTTTTGGGGCGCCATTTTTGTTCAAAAGAACCACCTTTTTTTTTTAAAAAAATTTTTAATTAAAATTTGGATTTAGAAATTTGCTAGGGAATTGCAGGTGTATTTCTTTGGTGAAAAAACCCCCTTTTATTATCCGTTTTTACATTATAAAAAAAGGTGTAAATTTCCCCTTTGGGCAGCCCGGGTTTTTTTCAAAGGCCACCTTTTTAAATTTTAATTTTTAATACAGAAAATTTTTGGAAGTAACTGCTGTTGTTTTTTTCATTTGGGGCAAAAACCCACCTTTTTTTTAAACCGGGAAATTATAGGGTAGCTGGGATTGAAATTTGGTTCACCCCCCGGGTTTTTTTAAAAAGCCACCTTGTACTTAAATTTGGATACAGAAATATTGTAGTTACTGTTGGTGTATTTCATTGGTGCAAAAACCACTGTTTGTTATCCGTATAACTTTTAAAAAGCTGTATTGCATCTGGTGTGGCCCTAGTTTTTTTTCAAATAGCCACGTTGTACGACAATTCTGATAGAAAAATTTTCTAGCAACTGTTCTGGTTTGTCATTGCTGAAAAAAACGCAATTTCTCATCTGTGTAACTTCTGAATAGTTTTATTGCGCTCGGTGAATCTCAGTTTGGCGCAGATAGCGCACTTGTATGATATTTTGTTGAAAAATATAAATTCCAAGTCCTACTGGGCAGTTGTAAATCCCCGGGACTGAAGGAAGAACACTGTTGATTTTGTCTTACGGTTCTTCCACCAGACCGCATTTCACAGGTATTTGATAGAAACAATTCAGTTTCTAATCGTAGTTGGCTGTATTAAATTAGAGGGATTTAAGAATAGCTGTAATTTGCCGTCTTTCAATAAGAGAATGTCAATAACTCTTCCATACCTTCTTAAATTTTTATCTTTCTGAACATGGAGCGAAATGCAGGTGGTAAGTGAGCGACAACACGCAAGCCAGTGGATCATCGATTGCAGGACCGTCAGGCCTGTCATCGCTGGGTCAGGGCCCTGAGAATCTCAGTAATGAACAGCATCGCCAATCTGTTCTTCAGTGGTTAATGCAACCTGCATCCAGCAGTCCTTACCTCCTCGTCCTCCAGTCACGGCCACAAATGTCGTCATAGCATCATCAGCATCCGCCCAACATGAAGCAGCCAAATGTCAACTCGTGTAGCCACCACTGTGGATAATCCATTTTCTGAAGACCTCTTTGATGACAAAATGCAGTTGGGGTCAGAAGGCATTTCCAAAGATCAAGAGGCCAAAGGATGATTTTGTCTGTTTTGACTCCCAATCGCTGATGCCATCAGAGGAGGAGAAGGAAGCCGGTCAATCGGCAAAAATCCCGGGTGGTCGGCAATGTTTGCAGTGCCTGTTGCTTGTAGCCTGCAGCTCCTGGATGCAGACTGTCAGGACGGGGAACTCACCTGTGTTGATGATGATGATGACGACATTGCGGATCCAACGTGGTCTTTTCAGCAGAATTTGCTTGCGGGCGCTTCATCACTGGACAAGGAGGAAGAAGATGTGGTAGTGTCAGTATGGGTCCCGCCTCAAAAAGAGAGAGGGCGGTCGCACAAGTCCGCTGAGATGATTCTGCCAGCCATGATCAGCGGAAACACCGCTCCTCGCTTATTGCCATTGAAAAGGTCCAGGACCTCTGAAGCCTGGGCCTTTCTCGAGCAAGCCTCTGATTCACCCAGCGATGTCATATGCCACCTTTTCCATAAACGCATCAGTAGAGGGAAGAATCTTAGGTGTTTACAAACACCAACATGTCTAGTCACATGCAGCGAATGCATGAGTTGAAATGGAGGGAACACTTGGCCAAAAAAGGCCACACTGATGCCGGGCTTCCAACCACTGTCACACCCTCTGTCTCCGCCTCCTCCTCCTCCGCCACCACCAAGCGTTCCTCAGCTGCCCATGTCTCTCAGAGTCATGATCAAGGATCAGGCTCCGCTTCAGCCTCCACCGTCGTGCGAGTACCACCAGCACCACTAGAGACCCATCCTACCCCTTCTCCTTCCACCAGTTTGACGACCTGTACGCCGTACAGCGGCCAGTCAAGCAGCCAGCCTTCTGTCTACCAGGTTTGGGAGCAGAAGAAATACTTTAACCCAAACCATCCCAAAGCCAAAAGCCTGAATGTCGGCATTGCCAGGCTTTTGGCCTTGGAAATGTTGCCTTTCCGTATGGTGGACACAGATGGGTTCCGCCACGTCATGGCCCTTGCCTGCCCCCAATACCAGATACCGAGCAGGCATTTCTTTGCTAGAAAAGCCGTCCCTGCTCTGTTCAGCCACGTGTCATCTAAAATTTCCCGCGCGGTGTCTGCAGTTGGGTCCGGCAAAGTCCATCTGACCACCGACACATGGACTAGTGAGCACGACCAAGGCCACTATATTCTGAAAACAGCTCACTGGGTGAGCGGGTGGATGTCTTGGTGGTGACGGTGGTTCAGGCTGGGCCCCACACTCTTAAACCACGGGGATGTGCAGGGTTCTTTACCCCAAGGTTCCTTGGTGGCACGGCCATGCCAGGAGTTTGAAATTAATCTGTTTTGGGCCTCAACAAAAGGTAAGTGTGGAGGGCTCTTGCAATGAGACCGAGCACTGGTGGGTGCAAGAACCTTGTGTCGGGCAAGGTTTGGGTGTGCGATAACGGGCGAAATCTTGGCCCCCCGTTAAAATCGGTAGGTGGGCAACCCCTTCCCTGGCACTGTCATAAACCCTGTCATCAGAAATTTCAAAGGCTTCCCGGGTCTGGACTGCCTCTGAGGAAGGCTCGAGGTCTGATAAACCTTTTCGCCTTCACACCTGCTTCTCCCGCCTGGGCTTTCAGGCACAACTGGGCCCTTCCCCGTCAACCGCTCATTGTTACTTTTTCAAAACAGCTGGAATCCACCCCCACATGCTCCAGCGTTTGTGGCAGCGCGCAATGCCATTACCAGTCGAAGTGCCCACATGGCCTGACAACAGCGTGCGGCCTTGGAGTGTTGAGCCACCCAAGAGGAGGCAGGTGAAAGAGCTCTGCACCATCCTTGCCAGTTTTGAAGAACCACCAAAATGGTCAGTGCAGACAATGCCCTTGTCGCATGAGCATTTGGTGATCTTAGTTCTGGAACGATCGTTGGAACTCTGAAACTCAGGCCTCCACGACGGAGGAGGAGACGGACACAGATGGGGGACATGGACCCCTTCTCTCCGTCGAATCCAAAAGGCCCGACAGTTTCACAATTTTCGGTTTCATTAGGCAGTGGTTCAGGGTTCGGGGCAGTGCAAGGCGGGCGTCTCAGCTCTCAGGTTTTGCATCACTGAGGCAATCAGGGCTGTGTTGAGCTGGCCGGGGGGAAGCGGAGGAGGAGGATTATTCTGGCCCGAATTTTCCAAAGTCCCTGCCTTGGAAAGGTTTTGGCAGGGGATTTGGGGGAGGGGAAGATGGGGGAAGATCGTTTGCTAGTGCCCCTGACCAGGGTTGGGAAATTAAGGCTCATCCTTCACATGAAATCTTTATGCTCCATATCCTCCACATGACCCTCCCCCATTAAGGCCACCCAAAATGAACAAAAGTACTGGGTGCCACCCTCCTCGATCCGGGAAACAAAGAAAAAATCATCTCTTTCCCTTTTCCCCCCACCAAATATAGAGTAAAATGCGGGTTTTGGGCCATGCTATTGATCAACTGGGAGACATCTGTTGCGTCTGCTTCACATTCTTCAAAGTCACGGGGGAACAACGACAATGTGATAGCAGTAGGTGCCAATGCCGACGGCCCCAGCGCAGGCATTGGGGCAGAACCCTAATGGGGTGCCCTCGGGGGGGGGCAATCTTTTTTTACCACCTCACCAACGCTGTAATCGGGCACACAAGACACAGAGCCCGGCTTAATATTTGTGCCCGACTATCTGGTCTCAACACTGATTTTTTTGGGGTATGTTGCAGACCAATAGACTTCTGAGTACCCAAATGGAAAAAACCCCCGGCTCGGGGCCACGCCATGGGGTGTTGTCCTGCCCACCCCAGCTCATATTTGGGGCCTTCAGCACAGTGGAGGAGTCATTACAGACAAACGCACCCGGTTTTCCACGAATAAGTGGATCTTTTGACTTTTTTCAAGATGAATCAGGCAGGGATCTCTGATGATGTTGGGGCCCCAATTTGCCGAGGTCACCGATTAGTGCGGTCTACTTCACATTCCTTTTCCAAAAAGAAAGGCCCTCTTAAAAACTTTTTTTAAAATGATCTTTTCAAACCTTTTCGTTTTTATTCTCTTTTCCAAAAGTTCTTTTTTGCTTTTTTCGCGGTGAGGAGATTTTAAAAAAAGACACCAAAAGGTTTCATGAAAAAATTTATTCCTTTACTCACTTATCTTAGTTTTTTTTCCCCCCATTGTCAATAGTTTTGGGGCCCCTGGTGCGTGGAGTACGCTAAATCATGGCCCCTTTGGGAAACGAAAAATGTGGTTTTAAATGGCATTTTTTCCCCACAATTTTTTAAAAAGTGGCTGAGAAGTCTATTTTTATAATTTTTTGGGGGCATTTTTGCGTGAATCACACCCCAATACTAAGGGTCCTATTATAAAAAAATTTGGTTTCTAAAGACATTTGTTTTTTCAGATTGTCCGTGGCTCAAGGGTCATGTTTTGTTTTTTTGGGGGGCATGTTGTTTTGGTTAAATGCAGTATATACGGTCCTTTTTAAAAAAAAATTTGGTTTCTAACAGACATTTGTTCTTCACGATTGTCAACAGTGGCTCAAGGGTCATGTTTTGAAATTTATGGGGCATGGTGCTGTCAAAAACAGGAATAGGTAGGACACTATAAAAAATTTGGTTTCTAACAGACATTTGTTTTCACGTTTTGCCCAACAGTGGCCAAGGGGATGTTTTTAATTTTTGGGGGCATGTTGCTGTGAAATTTCAGTATACTACAGGCTATTTTAAAAAAAAATTTTTAACAGACATTTTTCTTTACAAATTGTCAAAGATGGGTCAAGGGGGATGGTGCTGCATAAAAAGGAATAGGGGGACACTGTTAATGGACACATATTCAAATGCTTTTTTTTGCAAGATCTTTATAGTAGCAATCCTTTAGTGGGCAACCAAATTTAATACAATAAAAAAAAAGAACAAAGAATGTGGTGGGGTTCCTTTTTTTTAAAAATGTTTTTCTAAATTAAACTACTAAAAACTTGCTTACAAAATAGCTTTGGGACAAATATTCCTCTGAATTGACAAGGGAGGTCAAAAAAATTTTTACCAGTGTAGGTTTTTCAGAGGGGCTGGAGTATGGAGCACGGACAGAGAACAAAGAACAGAGCAATTTCCCCCAGCACGTTTAGTAAAATGAGAAAAGAAGCCAAGAAAAAGGGTCCTGGGGGGAAAGGAGCGTCAACCACCCGCATTTCCCAAATGAAGCTCAAATTTGGTCCGCACTCAACGGAGGGGGAAGGCTACCCCAGGTCTTGACTGGTATGAGGAATGGGGTTCTTTTCTTACGCTTCCCCTTCCCCCTCTACTTAGCACGACTGTTTTTTGTTTTCCCATAAAGGGCATTTTTACGTGTTAAAAATGACGGGGGCGCCAGCCCGGGCTTCCCCCGCACACCATTTAAAAATCTGGCCCTGGCATGGACCTCCGTGTTAAAAAAGATTAGGGCGGCGCATGACTCTCACCGTTAGAGGCAAAGGAAGCTTCAAAATTTTTCTAAAAATCAGATTTGAAAAAGGGATTTCTGGAGGTTAAGTAGTGTCAAAAAGGGCTTCAGGGGGGGACCAAATTGCACAATTTGAGACTTAAAATTTTTTTGGGGGTGGAGTCGCTTGGGTCCATCATTGATCTCCAGGGGAAATTTTTCCTTAATCATGAAGAAGGATTTGGAGGAAAAAAAGAAACCCAAAGAAATTGATTGGTGAATTTACCTCAGAAACCGGAAAAATGTCTTCTCAACTAAAAAGTGTTTTGGGGGGAAATTAGGACATTTTTTTTTTACTTATGGGGTTTTGGGGGATCGAATTAACACATCTACACGTGAAAAAATACCTTAAAAACTGCGGGGGGGGGTGTATGTTGTATTTATCACACTTGAAAAAAAAGCAAAAAAGATAATAATGTAAAATATAAATAAAACTACCTAAAATAAATTCTGTAAACAAATGTCATTTTACCAAAAAATATACTAAAGAGGTCACTGTCAAAATAGCTGGGCCCCTTTGTGATCTTGGGTCAAAAAGGTTTAGGGGGGATGCTGTGGTACAGAAGGTTAGTTATGTCCCCGTTCAACTAAAAGGGTGGGTTTAAAGACTCCTTTTTAAACCCTTTTTAATCTGTGGGGGCATGTAAAATTTAAAGGGGGATGCTTCGTTCCGGACAGGGATAGTCAATGTGCAGTTCAAAAAATGGTGGTTTAAGTAATAAAGCCTTCTGTCCTTTTTAATTTGTGGGTCATGAAGGTTTTTGGGGTCATCTGTGGTACAGGCAGGGAAATGAATAGTCTGTCATTTTTTTTTTTTTGTGACCTTTGGGCTAAATTTTGGTTTTCTAAAATGTAGCACATATCCTTTTACTGTTTTTTTGGGTGTTAATTTAGCTTTCCCCCCCCCCTTTTTTGGTGTAAGAAAAGGTGTTTTCCTTCCCATAGACTTTAAAAGGGCTCGGCGATTATTCTTTATCGAATATCGGATATCGGGATGATAATTGACGAAAACGACTATCTCCGGAGTAGTTGACGCAATCGTATCAACTAATAATTAGGTGTCTTTTTTTTGTTATCCCCATTGACTTTCCATTGTAAATGTATGCATGTAAAACAAATATAACACACAAAAAGGGGACATGATGAACCTGTTTAGGTCTAAAACTCACTTTTTTGCCCATAGGTTACTATGGGCAAAAGAGTGAGTTTTAGACCTAAACAGTTTCATACATGTGACCCAAAGAGTTAACATGCAATTTTTTTGTACATGTTTCATAATGCAATAAATGAGGCAAAAAACAAAGCAAAACAATACCGTGTGCAATAATGGTACGTATTCCCATTGAGAACAATGGAATTACATTGAATACGCCAAAGACAGGGTGCTGTGCCAGACCTATACAATGTGAAAAAATACACAAAGTTTGATGATAAACAGTTGTACAAATAAATACCAGTTTCAAAGTGACATGACTGAGACTACTTTTGGGGTAGAATGGGACGCATTTTTAAAGTGCTATGACATACTTTCATACATACTCTTGCATCATATTATTAAACACAAAGGCAGAACTAGTGAGTTGGCGCCAGGTTCATACATATCTCCCTTTGTTTTTGTTGCATGGGTTCCATTGATAAAAAAGGCACCCCGACGAATACTGACACAAAGCCGTGGCCGGCACACAGACATCAGTACTCCTATTGGTACTACGTTTGCTGTATGTGCTGGCAGTACACATTTTCTGTGCAAGATACAAAAGCATAACCTACCACACTTTTTTGTCCCTGAAGAAAAGTGTATACCATTGCAAACAGAGCAAATATAGTCCAAATAGGTCAGCCGTGGCTACGTTGCAGTATTTGTCAGGGTACTCTATTATCCAATGCTCTGATGGATATCTGCAGTGTACCAAAAAACAGTGTGAACCCAGCCTAAGCCTTAACATGAGTAAAAGCTAAAATGTTTGTTGCATCTATTTACAGAATGCAAGCAATTTAATTTAGCATCATTTGGAAGAACGATGCTGGTTCAGCAGGACTACCGAAAGTGAACAGCTGCACTGCTCTCTACATCATCACATAAACATGGCTTTTTGCCTGTTTACAGCAAAGAGATGTGTCAGATTAAATACTATGGAAGAAAGAGAAGGGACTGCCAGAACTGTCACTGCAACACTGATACATTTTATAATAACTGTTATGCACTAGAATGTGACTGACAGTGCAAATTATAAGGTGATTTGAAGTAGTGTATGAGAGCATTAAATGTGTAGCAGAAACTATTTCTTACTTTAACCTGCCAAAAGAACAAAATTGCATGACATTTCTAAATTGCCTTGGGACTTCCTTAAACACATGCAGTACATTTCAAATTTAGATCTGATATCTTTTTTTTTTTTAACAAACTGAAGCTTTCGATAAATAGAAGTCTTTCAGCCATACAGTCAACATGAGGAGGAGAACATATGCTTTTTTTAAGCTTCAGTTTCTAAATGTGATGGGCATAACCATGCAATACTGACACAGTCATACTTATATAACTTTGTGTTTAGAACATCATGCCTTTTTATTGCAGCCTATAAAATAAGGCTGGATAAGACTGGGAATACTGTCTCATACTGTGAATAATCCTGGTTCTGCCAGTGAAGAGAATCAATGGAGGTGCAGTATTGATCCTCTTGCAGAGTGTAAATGCTGTTAGCTTCAAAACACTCAGCTGGGGATTTTGTGATTCAAGTCATTCAGCTGCAGAGTATCTGCCAAGCAAGTTCTTAGCATTCAGCACCTTACCAGACTGATCTTAGCCTTGCTTATAAAAATGTCTCAGTTGGAAGCTGTAAAAATAGTTTTTGCATATGGAAAGCCAGGCTTTCTAAAGCGTATGTTTGCTTATGGCTAAATGGAATCTTTTTTTTTCTCTAGTGACATTTAACTATAAAATAGACTATGTTACATTCTCTATAAAAAAAAAGATCACATGTAAATCATTGTAGCGGACTGCATAAAAAGAGATTTTTTAGGTGTGTATTCTTTTACTTGTTGTCTACTTGGGTTGCTTCCATAACATTTTTCAACATTTATTTCACTATCCAGCTGAACTACTGATCCATAGTGATAATACAAATGAAATATTGATAGCCTTAGATGAAAGCATTAAGAGCTAAAGTAAGATTCCATCTATAGTACCTAACAAGTCATCAATATATTTTGGTCCATTCTCTTACTACTAATACTTATATATTGATGACAATCTCTGTACAGCGCTGTGCAATATAACAGCATTATATAAATAAATAAAATAAATACCATTCTTGAAAATTGGCCATTACATATTTTAGCATACTGTTTTGAACAGCCAACTATGATTTTACAAAATATACCTATTTGCTACCTAATTCGACAAAGCTTACTTCTCACCAGCAATGGAGAGAACCTTTCTTCTTTCCATTATGGTTATCAAAAATGAGATTTAAGCTGAGAAGAAATGATACAAAACCTTCTCAAAGCTTCCTTAAGCTATATTCACAAGGCATTAAAAGGATGCTGAAAAATACACACCTACGGCGACATCTATTAATTTGCCTTTGTCATTTTATTGCCATATATTGCCGGTTCTATAGATGTATGAACAGGTGTACGGCTGAACTTGTCGTAATGTGTGCCTGCCGACAAGTTTTAATGTGCCAAAGCTTGGTGCGAAACTGCCATACAAAGTTTGGCACATAAAACTCTACACACCAATTTTGATTGTTATGCGGCAAAAATGTTTCCAGTTTTCCATAGAAAAATGGTTTCACCATTCAATAGTTTCAACATACCATGGGTGTCACAGAAACCAAGAAGGAAGGCTAGTGCCTAGAGGAACTCTAGTGGAACATACAGTGCTGCTCACTATTATTGGAACGCCTTAATTTTTTTCATAGACTGTACAATACCTTCAGAAATAAATGGAAATGTACCAAAGTTGTATCCTCATGATTTTGTAATTAGTGGTCCAAAGAAATACAACAATAAAATACTGTTTTTGAACTTACATGTTGCAATTTCAAAGAAGAAACAGAATACACAGCATGTGAAGCAATAAAGAGACACCTAATGAATACTTGGATGCACACCCTTTTGGCATTCACGACAGCCTCCAAACGTTTCTTGTAGTCTTCTATACGTTTCTTGCATTTCTCATCTGGTATTTTCTCCCACTCTTCCTTTGCAGTTTCAAGCTCTTGAATGTTAGCAGGGTTATTTTTCTTATTGGCAAATTTTAGCTCACCCCAAAGATTTTCTGGAGGTAAGGACTCATTGCTGGCCATTTTGAAACAGTCCATTTTTTTCTTTTTCAACCATTCCTGGGTACTTTTGAATGTGTGCTTTGGGCACTTGTCTTGCTGGAGGATCCATGATCTTCGACTTCAAACCAAGTTTTCTTACACTGGGTGGGACATTTCACTCTAACATCTCTTGATAATTCTGATTTCACGATTCCTATGATACAGTCAAAGCCACCAGTCCCAGATGCAGCAAAGCAACCCCACAGCATTATGGATCCTCCACTATGCTTAACAGTTGCTAGGGTGTTCTTTTCCCTATAAGCTTCATTGAGGCTTCTGTAAACAAACTGTTGCTATGCATTGCCAAAAAGCTTGATTTTTGTTTCATCTGTTCACAGAACATTTGCCCAGAAGGATTGTGATTTGTCAAGGTACTCTTTGGCAAAGATCACTTGTTCCTTTTTATGTCTTTTCTTCAGCAATGGTTTCTTTCTTGGCCTTTGCCCATAAAGCTCTGCTTGGTTTAGTTTGCGGTGTATGGTACTTGTTGAAACCATGACCCCAGACTGTTCCAGGTTGGCCTTCAGGTCTTTGGATGTTTGACGTGGTGTTTTTTCCACCAATCGCACCAACCTTCGAAGACATCTCTTGTTAATGTCTCTCTTTTCCCCATGTCCTGGGAGGTTCTTGACGGTTCCATGCTTGGCAAACTTCTTAATAACATTGTGCACTGTTGAAACACGAATACCAAGTTCTTTGGAGATGGCCTTATAGCCTTTGGAAGTCTTGTGTTGCTCATACTAGCAGTTCTGATATCATCAGACAGCTCCTTTGTCTTCACCATTGTGCCAAAGGAACAGGGCCTAACGTGGCTTTTTAAATACTGAAGTCATCATTTATTTGCTGATTCATGTGACATGGGCACCGCCAAATTATCAAAGGGAATTCTCATTTGTGACATACCACAGTCACAATGTGTTTCCATACTAATTAAATGTAAAGGTGCCAATACCAGGGTACATCAAGGTTTAGGTTTTTCTGTTTTTCCCTCCCACTTTTTGTTTTGTTTTAAATTGTTGTTTATGATTTTCTCTTTTGCATTTAACACGAGGGCTCTCAAAGCTGTTTCACTTGATTTGTTATTTTCAGGAGATATTCCACATTAAGTACTTCAACTACATGGGTGCCAATAACAATGAGCAGGACTGTACATACTCTATTATGGCTGGCCTACACAAGTGGAGATATTAACCCAAATGTGACCAGCATTCCAATGTTTTTTACTAGAGGTGAGCAAAACATCTCAACAGCTAGTTTACAGTTACAGAGAAGAATTGTAATCTTTAATATCTTAGGGTTCCATGGTGCAGAATTGGTGAACTGATATAACAAAGGGAAAAATTGTATTTACTTTTTCACTATCGGGACATGGACGGTTATAAAAGCAAACGCTGCAAAATTTGTGAGACGAGTACAAAGGTTGTTTATAGGCATTGATGCACATGTAATTTCATTTATGAATCAGGGTGGTTTCCCATACAGCATAAAAAAAACAAAAATTTTTGAGCCAAAACCAGAAGTGGATCTGTCAGAAAATGGAGTCCTTCCTTTAACTTTACCATTTCTTTTTAACCCATTCTTGGCTGTTATGCAAAAACTATGGAGGATATGTATGAAAACTGTATAGGTCTAAAACTTTCTTTGTTACCCTTAGCAACCAATCAGAGTGCCCCTTTCATTTTTTCAGAGCACTATCTGAAATGAAAGAGGGGCGTTGAATGGTTGCTATGGTCTACAAAGAAAGTATTAGACCTAGACAGTTTTTATGCATGAGGCCCTGTGTGAAACTAATAATAGGCTGTTGTCACACATAGTACTTTTAGGATGAACTTTGCTTTTGTTGTGGCATTTAACCTGGTATTTTAACATGTGTTTTTTGACTAAAAATGCTGTGGTCAGATGTTACCTTGAAGTCAATAAGGACTTATAAAATGCACTACAAGCAATGCTTTAACCTTGAAGCATTTTAATTTGTATGGTTTTGGTTCTGAGGTGTTTTTTTTCCAAGTGCAGCATGCAGTAGGTATAATGGGCGACATCTATGAATTTGCCTTTATCTTTTTTTACTGTATATTGCTGGTTCTATAGATGTATGAACAGACATACGGCCAAACTTGCCGCAATGTGCGCTTGATGACACATTTTAATGTGCCAAAGTTTG
Source organism: Phyllomedusa bahiana (assembly GCA_025379985.1). NCBI lineage: Eukaryota > Metazoa > Chordata > Amphibia > Anura > Hylidae > Phyllomedusa > Phyllomedusa bahiana. Next base: position 72,346 of record JAODAL010001935.1, read on the forward strand.
TTGCAAAACTGCCATACAAAGTTTGGTACATAAAACTCACTATTTTGCCCATAGTAACCCATGGGCAAAAAAGTGAGTTTTAGACCTAAACAGTTTTCATACATGTGGCCCTATGTGCCAATTTTGAATGTTATGTGCCAAGAATGTTTGGCACATAACACTTTCATTCATACTATCGTATTATACACTTCTCTATATCTATTTAGAACTGGTGTGTTGGCGCCAAGTTACAATAATTGCACATGCAGATTTATAGATGTCTCCATATGTTTTTTTACTTTCATATATTTTTAAAAGATACAGGCATAAATGTGTGTTGCATTTTTTTTTTGCTGTTTTTGTGGTGCTCTTTTATTTGACAATTCATGTGATTCAAAAAGGAATTATTAAATCACATGATCTGTTACTGACATTATTAATAATAGAACAAACACAACAGAAAAAAAGCATGTACTTAAATACAGTGTTCTGTATAAATGGCACAAAAACATGTAACTTTATGCTGATTTGAGGCATTTGTTAGGTTACAAAAAGCCATGACAAAAATGTTAAGGAATTCTAAGGCAGGATTCACACATTGCTTTTTTTTGCATTTGAATTGCTTTTAAAATCCAAAACAAGAACGCATGCTGTAAAAACATGTTTTCATAATTACCTGAAATTTATACCTACATGAAATTGATATCAAATCAAATGCTTCTCAAATGCAAAAGAAAAAATGCAGTAACATCCACTATATCTGAATTTAAAGATTTTCCCTTTTCATAACTAATCATCACAGGATTATTAAAATAATGCAAGGAAAATATGTCCTCAATGTAACAATGCTGGTGGACTCCAAACCACTAACAAACCAACCAGGGATGTTAACCAGCAGTAATAAGAAGTAACTATATGAAGTGTGTATCAAATAAAAACATGAGATTCACTATTAGATGATTTGGCAAAAGAACAGCAGGTGGATGGTGACAGGTGCACAGTTAGTGAAGATTCCACATGCATTTTCAATCCAAAAGCAAGACAGTAATTGTGAAAACTAACCTTAAAGAGAACCTAGTTTATGCCCCCCTTGCTGAGGACAGAACAAGGTAGTATCAGACCTGCTGTTTCCAGCGCTGTGCCCCTTATTCTGTAAGGTGCTGTAGTTTTCGAGTATTTAGTGCTCAAATCTGCAGTTTTCAGCCAGAAAAGAATAAAAAAAAAGTCAGTTTTTTACTTCCCCCGCCCACCTGAGGCTAGCCCCACCCACCTCAACTGATAAACCTATTACTTTGAATAGGGAGAAACATGTGAATAACTGTCAGTGGGCGGGGCTAGCCTTTGGTGGGCAGGGCTAACACCTGCTCATAAATAAGATATGATCATTAAATGCTCTAAAACTACAACATCTTACAGAATAAGGGAGACAGCTCTGGAAACAGCATGTCTCTCACTAGCTTGTGCTGTCCTCAGCAAGGAGGGCATAACCTATGTGACAGGTCCCCTTTAACTAATTGTACCTAAATCTACCCCTAAACCTAGTCTTACTACTGTCCGTGACATCAGAACCTTTATCCCTGAAACTGACTCTAGAGCTATCCCTCAAAAATGTCCCTAAGCTACAGCTGACCCTTTTAAAATAAGTGACTACCAGACCTAGAGACCCTGGACAGAGTACAGCAGACACTACACAAATGCTAAACTGATATTTTGAAAGACTCCAAAACTCTAGAGCTTGGCCAAACAGGACTTTGACAAGAAACAACAATATACTAGAACTTGACACAACTGGACTAGACAATAGACTGCAATAAACTAGAACTGGACAGATCAGGACTAGACCACAGAAATTGCAGTATACACTGCAACTGTCTGTATAATTTAAATGTGCTTTATAAAGGTAAGGGGAACACTAATGAGCTCCAGGTGCGCATCCAGATCAGCAGACATACAAAGATCCTGAGCAGTTGCCATGCAACCACTCTAAACAAACACATGCAAGAGAACGTAATATAGAAAATTCTGCTGATGTAATAAGTAGTAAAGGATAAAATGCTAGGAGAATTCCTGCCATTTGTAACACTCAAAATATATACTGTTAGACATATAGACTAGTCTTTGTAGTTGTCTCTCCGTAGTTTTGTTTCTGAAAAAAGCAATGTTCTTTTTTTTGGGCTACATCTGGCATTGCAGTTTGGCCCTATTTACTTGATTATAGATTAGCTGAAATAGAAGATAACCTATGGATAGAAGTGGTGCTACTTGCGAAAAAATAAAAAGATCACCCTTTTATTCAATCCCGTACAAACCCTTTTGAATGTTTTAAATAATATAAGAGAATACATTTGTCTTGACATGCTATTTGTAGTGTCAGACTATTTGTCCAATGACTAGTTGTATACCACCTACAAAGCAGATATTCAGTTCACTGGTTATTTTACAAATTGGTACTAAGCTGGCATCATAGATTAACATGTGGCTGGGACTGTCTTTTTCTAGAGATGTTTTAATATGACAATAAATTCTGTCTGTCATCCACACAAGAAAACTATTGCATTAGCTTTTCACAAAGTGAACACAGATGCAGCTGTGCATGATTCCTGATGAATAGCTAGGAAAGATTGTTGTGTACAAGTAGTAGAATGATATGAAAGTCTTTTTACTGAGCAGCATTCAATGTGATGAAGAGAATGTGTGCTGTACACTTGTGTTTGATGCTTATTATTAGCAAAATAAAAAGGTCAGCTGGATATGTTCTACAGATTGATGAAATATGGATGTGTTTCTGGCAGCTGTGAAAATGGAAAGGTTCAGCAAAAAGAACATTGCTTTTAATTTGAGCAACGGGGTTGTTAAAGGCAGAGCTGTGGATCAGTCTGATGTATTATTGTACCCTTCCCCCATCTAATACCATAAGGCTATGTTCACAGAATCTCAGCTCCAGCAAAACTGCATATATGTGCAAAGGAACATTTACACTATGTTATTTGTATTTGTGGTTTCACCAAGTCATTTTGATTAAAAAACAATTAGCTTTCCAGCTATCAAATTACATTGATTAAAATGTTACCATTATATATGGTATGCATTTTGAACAATAAGGTTCCATTACAGATTTGCTTGCCTACATGTTTTTGTTCAGCAAATAATGTATAGTACAAGAGTTGAGCATTTGAGCAGTATTATTATCACTATTATTAATTTTATTGTGTTTCTTGTGTAGTAAAAAGCAATGTCTGTTTTCGTTACTATTGTAGCTTCTACAATCGTTGTAGGTCCTTCTTCACACAAATAGTTTTTTTGCGTGTTTTTAATGGTGGTTAGAAGTAATGATTTTACTGATATTTTTCATTTTGGAACACTTAAACAACAGGTTTTTTTCAAGCTGCAATATGTATTAAGTCTACATAATACTCCAGAAAAATACCTATAGCATGCTACATTTTAAGAAGAAACACCACAGAGACCAGAAACACTAGGCAAGCTCCAAAAATGAAATGCTACATATATAGACTTTACAGTATGTGACTAGTTACTTTAAAAGATCACACTAACGTAGCATTTTGGAATAAGAATATAAGGGGCACATGTATGAAAACTGTTAACGTCTAAAATTCACTTTGTTGCCCATAGCAACCAATCAGAGTGCACCCCCCCCTTTTTTTTCCAGAAATAGAAATGAAATAGAAATGAAAATAACATGTAGGGAAAAAATTGATAGAGCACACCAAAAGTTAATTAAAAGGGCCAATTTAGGATATTTTATTATGAGAATAAATTAAATAGAACCCCAGGGAGAATAAAACAATAACTTAAAAAACGTGCCTATGGAAGCCGGACAGGGGTCTCCGGCGAACCGCGTCGCTCTCATCCCCTCCCTGTTTTTAAGTTATTGTTTTATTCACCCTGTGGTTCTATTTCATTTATTCTCATAATAAAATATCCTAAACTGAATTTTATAAAGCTATCTAGCTTTATTTTACTTAATAGTATTGGGCGCCAGCTACCAACCACTGTGTATATTGTACCTTCTTATATGAGAAGATATACGGATATACAGACTACTTCTATATACTGCTCAGCTCGGAGTTACTTATTGTGTTCAGTCCCGACCATGGAATCCAAGTAGCAACATAGACTGCAGATTTCACCATTTCACTGGATCACCCACACGGATTACCCAGCCGAGAGAATATATCTATTGCATGCCCTACAGCGTGTTGTGCGACTAGAAGCACAAACCTGCCAGGTGAATGGCCGCCACATTTTTTTTATTTCTATATATACGCAAACTCGCTACACTAGGGGTGCACTTCTGCGCTTTTTGTTTTGTGTTTTCTCCACAGCACATATAAGAATTGATCTGCCTTCATATGAGAAACAGATAAATATACTGTATAAAATATGGATTTTTCGTTTTGTGTCAATTACTAAAGTCAAGTATATAAACGCACTAAGGAAAACTTACTATATTGTGTCTTAAAATGCATCAAAATGACACATTTACTATTTAATTTAGATACTATTGTGCCTCATCTAACAAGGAGGCGTTGCTTAGCTGGAAGTAGGTGTGATGTATTAGGAAAAAGGCATAGTCTAAATGTGACAATGTGTGGCAAACGTCTGATATAGAATTATAGTAAATGTAAGCTAACAATTGTTCTGACACTGACATTCATTACTCGCGACGCGTATTCGCCGCAAGTAATTGACATGTCCATTATCTCCCCGCGTGTACAATATGATCGTATTGTACGAGCGGGGAGAGGAGGCATGATCCATAGTTCTCTACGAGAACTATGGATTACCGTAATTTCGGCATGCAATGTGCGCCAAAATTACCCCGTGTGAACATACCCTAACAGTGCCTAACTTTTAGGCTATGTTCACACGGCTTATTTCGGGGCGTATTTACGGATGTATTTACGTCCGCAAATACGTCCCGGAATACATTTCAAATACGTGTCACAAAGTGTGGCACGTATTTCGCATCGTAAATACATTCCCCACGCTTTGCTATGGGGATTTACGTTGCAAAATATGCCTCAATAAGTGACAGGAGACTTAATTTTACGATCGTATTTACGGACGTATTTATGCCCGCAAATACGTGGCGAAAATACGCCCCGTGTGAATGACGAGGCGTATTTTACATTGGAATCAATGCTAATCTAACTGTTCATTATTTGAAACGTATTTCGAAATAAGCCTTGTGAACATAGCCTTAGACTGGATTAGAAAATGTGCCACAATGTATACAACTGCATTCTCATATTTCAGGTTATTAGTCACTGCTTTTGTTATGACCCATTTCCTCAGCACAAAATGACAGGTTTTTATAGCATATGGTAAAATTGTGGCAACCTGACAAATCTTATATTTTGTAAAAACTGTTAAAAACATAAACATGGTATATGAGATAAATGAAGAACTCAAGCATAAATAAATGCTTGCCAAGAGGTTATTATGTTGATGGATCAACCTAAAATTACATTACGACACTGCCATGCATTTAAAGAAAACAATAGGAAATGTTATTGCTAACAGAAATCAGATATCCCAGTAAGCAGATGGAAATTCAATATCAATGTTGACCTTTTTGTCTTGACTAGAGAACAAGAAGAGAATAGTATTATATCAATTAAAATTATCAATACATATATAAAACCACGTGTTCAAATTAATGAGCTGTAGTATTAGTTCAGACACTTCTCTTCTTAAGGGACAACTATTTTGAATTGCTGCTCTGTAATATCTTTCTAATCACCATTACCATTAATTGGTCAGTGCAATATTGCATTTGTAAGAATACAAGTAATATGGAAATATTTAATAAATATTTTTATAGTCTTTAGCTGCCATACATTAACAACTTCAGACAGTCATAAAGGCCAATTTAGACCATTTGCTCCTGAAAGTCAACACCTTCTCAAGACATAAAAGAGTGCTACAGATGCTTAATGAAGAAAAATGTCTGTTAAACTATAAATCTGACACGTTGGCTTATTTTATCTAGTTGCAGTTGTTGGCTCAACTGGAAAGTCTTTCATGACAATCGACAAATGAACATAACTGGATGTGCACCCATGGTGTACATTCTCTGCTGTGACAGTTCCAACATTTAAAATTTCTTTGGTATTTCCAGATGAATCAATAAGGTTTGTGATTTTACTGAATAATTAATCTGATAAAAACTAATAAGCAGTGGTATTAACCCCTTCCCGACGCAGTCTATTTTTTTTTTTGTTACGTTTGTTTTTCCCTCCTCGTCTTCCCAGAGCCATAACTTTTTTTATTTTTCCACCTACATAGACATATGAGGGCTTTTATTTTGTGGGACAAGCCTGTACTTTCTAATAGTGTCATTCCCCCTACTATAGAATATACTGGAAAATAGCAAAAAAAAATTCTAAGTGTGGCACAATGTGAAAAAATTTACTTGCGATTTATTTGCAGGAGTTTTGTTTTTACGGCATTCAATCTTTGGTATAAATGATGTATTATCTGTATTATATAGGTTAATATGCATCCGCCAATATCAAGCATGTAGGGTTTTCATTATGTTTTGGTACCATAAAAAAATCCAAATATTTTCTATTTTTCACATTTTTGCATTGGTGCCATTTTCACCAATAATGTTTTTTTACTTCTACATACAGACTTAAGTGAGGGTGAAATTTTTGTTGGGTGAAGTTCACTTTGTATTAGTAACAGTTTGTAATACATGCAAGTTTGTTGATCACTTTTATTCCAATTTTTAGGGGATGTGAAATGACAAAATAAGCAATTTTGGCGTTTGGAATTTCTTTCTTCTATGGTATTCAATGTATGGGACAAATTATGTTATATTTTAATAGATATCAGACTTCTTCAGATGCGGCAATACCAATTATGTGTAACTTTTTAATTGTTTTATGTTTTTCATTTGGAAAATGTCAAAAGGTTGTGATTTGAACATTAATATATATATATATATATATATTATATATATATATTTATATATATATATATATATATAATATATATATATATATATTGTGGGGGTTTTAGCTCAGTGGCAGTCACGGTACGTGCAGACACAGGTGGTAAGGTGCAAAGATGAACGAAAGTTTATTGTCTCCTGGACGCCAAATAACAACAAAAACAAAATCAGGCTTTCTTCAGCTTATGACAACCACAGTTCAGATGCAGTCCTTTCCTCAGGAACAACAGAAATTTGTAAATAAAGGAACAGCCTCACCAGGTCAGTGGCACACATTCCACAGCAACACCTTGGCAGCTTGATGTCTCCACAGCTCACAGGAAGCCTCCAGCTTTCCTCAGACTGTTCCTCCCTGAGCTGTGTCAGCTGCCTTATATATGCCTGGTAAGGCCTGGGCTGGAGTATGGGAGCGACCTTCCCACCCAACTCTCCGGCCGCTCCATAAAAAACCTGGACCCGAACTACCATAATAACAAATGGTCAGCAACATAACATCGCTGACAACAACTACCCATCAACCACTTTCCCTCCTGGTCGCTTACAGACCTCCCCCCCTCTGCCCCAAGCCGGGGGGCTGGGCACCATCTGTCACCAAGCAATGGACCCTCGACAATGCGTCCGCGTTCCCATGTAGCTTCCCTGGCCTGTGCTCCACATGGAAGTCAAAGTCTTGGAGTGCCAGAAACCACCGCGTGACCCTGGCGTTGTTCCCTTTTCTCTCCCTCATCCATTTTAACGGGGCATGGTCAGATATTAACCTAAATCTTCTTCCCAGAAGGTAATATCTTAGAGAGTCCAGAGCCCACTTGATGGCGAGACCCTCCTTCTCTACTATGGCATAGTTCTTCTCACATGCCGACAGCTTCCTACTGAGGAACATGACAGGGTGCTCTTCACCGTTAATTTCCTGGGATAAGACAGCGCCCAGACCCACATCTGACGCATCTGTCTGCACTATAAATTCTTTATCAAAATCTGGGGCCACAAGCACTGGCTGCTTACACAGAGCCTGTTTCAGCTCTTGGAAGGCCCTTTCCGCCTCTGGAGACCACTTAGCCATGACAGACTTTGCACCTTTTGTAAGGTCTGTTAAAGGGGCTGCTACTGTGGCGAAATTAGGAATATATCTCCTGTAGTATCCTATGATCCCCAAGAAGGCTCTAACCTGTTTTTTTTGTAAGTGGCCGCGGCCAATTCTGCACTGCCTCCATCTTGTTTACCTGCGGCTTGATCTCCCCTTTCCCCACAATATGCCCCAGATATCTCGCTTCTTGCATGGCCATGGCACATTTTTTGGGGTTCACAGTGAAACCAGCTTTCCTTAATGCCCCTAGGACTGCCTGGACTTTACCCAGGTGGCTTTCCCAATCCCGGCTAAAAATGACGATATCATCTAAATATGCGGCAGCATATTCTTTGTGGAGGCCTAAGACTCTGTCCATTGCCCTCTGGAAGGTCGCCGGGGCTCCCTGCAACCCGAAAGGCATCCTAACATATTGGTAACAACCATCTGGTGTGGAGAAGGCCGTTTTCTCTCTAGACTCTTTGGAAAGGGGAATCTGCCAGTAGCCCTTCATTAGGTCCAAGGTGGTAATATACCGAGCAGGTCCTAGCCTCTCAATGAGTTCGTCCACCCTGGGCATTGGGTAGACATCCCATTTGGACACTTCATTCAACTCCCTATAGTCATTGCAGAACCGCCACTCGCCAGACGGTTTTGGCACCAGGACTATAGGGCTTGACCACCCACTCTTTGCCTCCTCAATTACTCCCAGCTTTAGCATTCTTTTTTACTCAGCAAAATTGCCTCCCTACGGGCCTCCGGAACTCGGTAGGGTTTGATGTTTACCCGAACATGAGGTTCTGTGAGAATCTCATGTTCAATGACCTGGGTGAGACCCGGTAAGTCGGAGAACATATCACGATTCTGCTGCAGTAACTCCCGACACAGTTGTTTCTGGGAAGGGGAAAAAGCCGCCTCAATTTTAACACCCTCAATACTGACCTCCGGCTGGGCCACCATGCAAGGGGTTTCCGGGGGACCTCTATCTTTCCAAGGCTTTATTAAATTAACATGATAGATTTGGAAAGGTTTCCTTTTCCCTGGCTGATGGATTTTGTAGTTTACCTCGCCTACCTTTTCCACCACCTCATATGGGCCCTGCCACTTAGCCAGGAACTTACTCTCTACGGTGGGCACAAGTACGAGTTCACGGTCTCCTGGTTGAAATTGTCTAAGTCGGGCTGATCGGTTGTACACTCTAGCCTGAGTCTCCTGGCTTTTGAGCAAATGTTCCCTCACAATGTGCATAACCTTGGAGATCCTCTCCTGCATTTGCATGACATGCTCAATTACACTTTTTATAGGGAGTAGCTTCACTCTCCCACGTCTCCTTAGCCACATCAAGCAACCCTCTAGGGTGCCGGCCATACAATTCAAAGGGCGAAAACCCCGTGGAAGCTTGGGGAACCTCTCTGACTGAGAACAGCAAATATGGGAGTAGGCAGTCCCAATCTCTGCCGTCCTTCGCTACTACCTTTTTTAACATTGATTTTAAGGTTTTGTTAAACCTCTCCACTAAGCCATCTGTCTGGGGGTGGTATACTGAGGTTCTTAACTGGGTGATTTTTTTAGGAGTTTGCACACTTCCTTCATGACCTTTGACATAAATGGGGTCCCCTGGTTGGTCAGGATTTCCTCAGGTAGTCCCGTTCGCGAGAATATCTGAAATAACTCTCGGGCTATGCTCTTAGCAGAGGGGTTCCATAGAGGCACTGCCTCAGGGTACCGGGTAGCATAATCCACCACCACTAATATATACTGATGTCCTCTGACGGACTTCACCAGAGGCCCTACCATGTCCATGGCGACGCGTTGGAATGGGACCTCTATAATCGGCAGGGGGACTAGTGGACTCCGGAAGTGGGCGATCGGGGAGGTTAATTGGCAAACCGGGCAAGACTGACAGTAGTCCCGGATTTCTTTTAAGAACCCGGGCCAGTAGAACCGTTTGCTGGACCCTCTCTTGGGTTTTTTCAGCCCCCAGGTGACCACCCAACACATGAGAATGGGCCAATTCCAGGACCAGACGACAATAAGGTCCTGGGACAAGTAATTGCTCTACCACTGCGTCCCTCACTTTAGTCACCCGGTACAATAGCTCATTGTTCACTGCAAAATGGGGGAACCGGGTATCAGCCCCTGGCTCTTGGGGAACCCCATTTAACACCGTCACCTGATCCAGGGCACTCTTTAAAGTCAAATCCCGGAGTTGGGCCGTCCCGAAATTCTCTCGGGAGACTCCCAACTCAGGGGCAATCACCTCAGAGGATACTTCCTCTTCCTCATCCCCAGCCAATACACATAATGGAAACTCATTCCCACGATCCGTGGGACCGATATTATCGCCAGCACCATCTTTACCTTCTAGTCGATCAGGGGTGCTAACTTTTCCCCATAAATCCCAGAAAAGAGGGAAATCAAGCCCAATGTTGATGTCATGCAGAAGTCCTCTCACCACCCTACCCATGGGACATGCCACCGCAGTCCGTATGCAGGGTAACCTGGGCCATGGGATATGCTTTAATATCCCCATGGATACAGATCACCCCCACCCGTTTCCCAGGTACCAGTTCATGGGGTAGAGTAGCAGTCACTAGGGTGACCAGGCTTCCTGAGTCCAAAAGTCCAGTCACCAGGACTCCCTTCACCCTCACTCGGCAGACCTGCGGCCCTTCGCCTAGATGAGGGACGGCACTGCACACAGGCTGGACAAACATAGAGCAGCGCCTCCCAAAGGAGCAGTCCATGGACTCGGAAGCAGTGGGACAGTGTGCCGCTATATGTCCTGGACCCTGGCACCTCCAGCAGATAACAGGGCGGGCTCGGTTCCCGGTCAATGTCGATGGTCCCTCCTGGATCCTTAGATGCCCATCCCTGGAAGGCTTGGTCGACCTCCGTTGAGTTCCAGCGCCATTTTGGAAACCCCAGTAGGGAGACTTCAGACCCCCATGACTGCCCAGGGAGTGCTCGACAGCCGCATACCGTTCTACAAGGCTCACCAGCTCATCTGCATTATGGGGGTCCCCTTGGGCAACCCAGCACTGGACGGGCTCAGAGAGAGCATGGACAAAGCGATCCATTACCACACGTTCAACCATCTGGGCAGTAGTACAGGTGTCTGGTTGTAGCCACTTTTGGACCAGGTGGAACAGGTCAAACATTTGGGACCTGGGAGGCTTGTCCCTGCTAAATGCCCAGCGGTGTACCCTTTGTGCCCGGACGGCCAATGTGACTCCCAGACGGGCCAGTATCTCGGCTTTGAGTTTCCCATACTCCTTAGCATCCTGGGGAAGTAGGTCATAGTAGGCTTTCTGCGGTTCACCGGTGAGATACGGGGCGAGGACCTCAGCCCACTGTTCTGGGGGCAGTTTCTCCCTGTCGGCTACCCTCTCAAACACGGACAAGAATGCCTCCACATCATCATCCGGGGTCATTTTTTGTAGGGCTTCTCTTACAGTCCTCCTTGCCTTGTTACTGTCATCTCGGCTTAGGGAAGGCGCAGAGTCCCTGGCTCTAATGGCGTCCGTCAGGAGAGCCATCTGCTGATCCAGGAGCTTGTTAGTGTCCTGTTGAGCCCTGTTTGTCTCCTGAAAAGCCTGCTGTTGCAGAGCGCTGCTCTGCACCAGGTGCTTAATGAGCTCCTCCATGCCTTCAGAGCGGTCTATGGCTTTCACTCAGGACATACAGTCTTAAGCACCAACTTGTGATCACCTGTGCACTTGGGAGTACTGCCCGCATCCTCCACCAATTGTGGGGGTTTTAGCTCAGTGGCAGTCACGGTACGTGCAGACACAGGTGGTAAGGTGCAAAGATGAACGAAAGTCTCCTGGACGCCAAATAACAACAAAAACAAAATCAGTTTTTCTTCAGCTTATGACAACCACATTTCTGATGCAGTCGTTTCCTCAGGAACAACAGAAATTCTTAAATAAAGGAACAGCCTCACCAGGTCAGTGGCACAAATTCCACAGCAACACCTTGGCAGCTTGATGTCTCCACAGCTCACAGGAAGCCTCCAGCTTTCCTCAGACTGTTCCTCCTTGAGCTGTGTCAGCTGCCTTATATATGCCTGGTAAGGCCTGGGCTGGAGTATGGGAGCGACCTTCCCACCCAACTCTCCGGCCGCTCCATAAAAAACCCGACCCGAACTACCATAATAACAAATGGTCAGCAACATAAACATCGCTGACAACAACTAATGGGTTTTTATATCACCGAGGCCAGCCACCTCGGTGATACATACCTTCCATCAACCACTTTACCCCCTTGGTCTCTTAAAAAAAATATATATATATATATATATATATATATATATATATATATAATATTTATAATAGACACACTTTAAAACTTTTTTTTGTTTTACTTTAACATTGAGTTCCTCTAGGGTGCTTCTTCACTAGGGGGTGCAATTGCTTATACAGCCTATTGCATTGTACATGCAATGCAATAGGGTGTACCAATATGGCTGTTTTACTACGTCCCGTCCGAGTAGAGGAAGTAGTAAAACATGGTGGCCATGGAAGCCTTTACCAGGCTTCCATCTGCCATGTAAACTGATTGGGACAATGTGATCTTGCGGCGGTGGGGAAAGAACCTTTAATAGGTATAGGAATTGTAATACAACGGGATAAAATTCTCATTGACTAATGCTGTCTGTTGTCCTGATATGGGCTTTCTCTCCGTTATTCCAAGACCTGTCCATTTGGCTAAGAGGGAACTGTTGCACAACTTCATGGCTGCTGCCCGTCATAAAATAGACACTCACTGGAAGCAAATGGGTGTCCCTCCATTAGGCACAATCTTCAAATGCCTTAACTACATTCAGCGAAAGGAGGAGCTTGCTGCCATATCTGATAATACAGCCTCCCTGTTTTTCTTCACCTGGCAGCTTTGTATTCCATTAAACCCTTCCGATGAGTTTCCATCTTTGATGACCTCCCAAAGATTTTAGCCATGTTGAACATCTTCTTTTTGTAAGCACTTACTATCAAGTTGGTTGCCTTCTTCCTACCCCATCTTTCCTTATGTTCTTGTTTTGTCTATATGTATTTTATGTTTTCTGCTTTTTATGATTTATGTGAGGATATCGTTCTTGATCTTTTTGACATGACTTTGTGTTACATATATTAATTCTGATCATTTGTACCAATCTTTTGGTCTTTTCTTACATTGCTATAATGGCTTATTGTGGTATATATTCTACACTTTTTATGCTATCATTTCTTTGAATAAAAACTGAATGAATTAGAAAAACTGGGATAGTAACACATGCGTACCTGGTTACATCACAGTGCATGGCTGTTTGTTAGAAAAAACAGATAAATAAGCTCTTTGAGTGAAATGCATATCCAATACAAAGTTTAAAAGAATGTATAAGAGGGTTAATGCAGAGATGATCAGCAAATACATTTATATACAAGTGGAGAAAAAGAGTGTAAAAATTGTGTCAAAAAGTAATTGGAGAGAGTGCAAAAAGTGGTAAAAACTACAACACCAAAAATTCACAAGTTAGTAAAGTATAAAAAAAATTCCTAATACTATCAAAAGGGTATTCAGATTAGAAGCAATTATCACCTATCTACTAGATCAGTTGAGCCTGACCTTTGGAACCCCCCACCAATCAATCATCAGACCGCAGGTAGCGAAGAGTTTAAACAGAATAGCAGGCAAGCATGTTCCCTGCCGATTCATTCACAGTTCATTAAGAAAAATTGCTGAGCACAGTGCCTAGCTACTTACAGTATATCAGTGAAATAGACTAGTTTTTGAGCTCAAAATGCAGCAACTGATACAGATGATATCATAGACCATATAACACAAATAATAGCAACAATTATTAAGCTACTTTGAGAATCAAAAAATGAGAATTAAAATGAAAAGTTTATTAAAATCCTTTAGGCCGTGTTTACACGGCTTATTCCCGACGGATTTGTGAGCCGTATTGAGCTCACAAATCCGCCGTGAAGAAGGGGCGGGATGGGGGCGGGGCCGGAGCACGGCGGGGGGCGCCGCTCCCGGCCCCATAGACAATGCATTGTTTACGGCGCGTCCACGCCGTAAATAATGTGCATGTCACTTTCTCCCCCCACGGCGGATTCGCCGAGCGGGGAGGAGCGACGGATTCCACTATTCTCTATGAGAGCAGTGGATTACCGTAATGACAGGCACGGATTGCCGCTGTACTGAAGCGCAAATCCGGCGCGGAGTACGGCGCCAATCCGCCACCAAATAAGCCGTGTGAACGAGGCCTTAGAGTTCAATGAGATCAATTAACATAAACCAATTAGAAAGCAGGACTTACAGACATATAAATAAAAATGTAAAAAAAAAAAAACACAAAGTTTATGACATCCTTTACAAGCAAAGAAAAGAAAATTCGGATAAAAAAAAAAGTGTTCGTAAAGAAGACTAAGGCAACTGATAAAATTCACAGTGAGGCAGCAGCAAATCTTTATCTATATCTGCATTAAATCCACAAGTAAAATACACATTTTTGCCAGTGATATAAAATGACTAATGTAAAAGTGAATTCAAACTTATACTTTCTCTTCCATTTAAATTCATTAATTCTAAAAAATGTATGAGAAGTAGTGTTGAGCGATTGCGTTGGCTATCGAGATCGATCGATAGTCGATAGTCGGCCGCACGAATAAAGGTTTTTTCGATAGTGAGCGTCGATATTATGAGCGATAGACCTTTAAAGTCTATGGGAGGAGCAACAACACCTTCATTATTCCCACCCAAACAAAGGCTGGAAGAAGCTGAAATTAACATCCCCCAACAGTCAAATGGATCCCATGCTAAATCTTTAGGCAACAACACTTAGGTTATAAAATCAACAGAAAAAAAGTCACAGACCATTCACTATCCTGTCTTGTACCACAGCCTGACTTTTAAAAACCTGCATCACCCACAAATTGAAAAGTGCCAGAAGGCAGTATGATTTGAACCATCATCTTACTTGAACTGGACATTGAATATCCCTGTCCGGGGCCACAGCATGAGCCCCAAACCTGCATGACCCCCACATTTAAAAAGTGCCGGAAAAAGGAGTCTTTCAACCACCATTTTATTTTTCACTGGACATTGACTATACCTGTCCTGTGCCACAGCATGACCCGGGGCCCAGAGTTACAGTGGGTGCAGTGAAGCCCAGGCTGGCGTCCGTA
This sequence comes from Phyllomedusa bahiana, assembly GCA_025379985.1. Taxonomy (NCBI): domain Eukaryota; kingdom Metazoa; phylum Chordata; class Amphibia; order Anura; family Hylidae; genus Phyllomedusa; species Phyllomedusa bahiana. The sequence goes on from JAODAL010001935.1 coordinate 87,542, forward strand.
AATCTATTAACACGCAGGTTAAAATGCCCTGTGACGCAGCAACGAAAACTGTCGTGCTTGAAGCGAGTGCGGAAGCGGAAGTGTGGAACTCCAGCCTTCCTCAGTACACAGTCAATACCTGGTAGCGCTTTGCCCCTCTGTATGAGTGTGGAACAATTGAGCTTCACTTGGAAATACTGGTGGTTAACGCTCCTGTTACAACCCAGGTCCCCTTTTATCTTGGCATTCTTTTTCTCATTTTACTCAACGTGTGGAGGAAATGGTCTCTGTACTTTGTTCTCTGTCCGTGCTCCATACTCCATGTCCTCTGAATAACCTACATCTGGTCAAGTTTTCCTGTACCTCCCTTGTACAATTCAGAGGAATTTTTTTAACAAGCTATTTGTACATGCAAGTTTTTTAGTAGTTTAATTCTAGAAAACACATTTTTAAAATGGATGGAATCCCACCATGTCTTTGTTTCTCTTTTTTTCATTGTATTAAATGGGTTGTCTCAATACGGGGATTGATAGTTATGTTAAAAGATCTTGCAAAAAACAAGTCATTTTGTAATATGTGTCCATTAACAGTGTCCTACCTATTCTGTTTCTGACAGCCCCATCACCCTTGAGCCACTCTTGATAATTGTGAAGAACAAATGTCTGTTAGAAACAACATTTTTTAGAATAGGACCTGTATATACCTGCATGTACAGCAAAAAGCCCCAAAAATTCAAAGCATGACCCTTGAGCCACTTTGGACAATTGGGAAGAACAAATGTCTGTTGAAACAACTTTTTTTTAGAATGGACCTCTAGTATGCTGCATGTCACAGCAAAATGCCCCCAAAAATTCAAAGCATGACCCTTGAGCCACTTTGGACAATTGTGAAGAACAAATGTCTGTTAGAAAAAACCCATTTTTTAGAATAGGACCTGTAGTTAAAAGCTGCATGTCACAGCAAAATGCCCCCAAAAATTCAAACATGACCCTTGAGCCACTTTGGACAATTGTGAAAAAACAAATGTCTGTTAAAAACCCAAATTTTTTAATTTAGGACATCTAGTATAGCTGCATGTCACAGCAAAATGCCCCCAAAAATTCAAAGCATGACCCTTGAGCCACTTTGGACAATTGTGAAGAAAAAAATGTCTGTTAGAAACAACATTTTTTAGAATAGGGACCTGTATATAGTGCATGTACAGTAAAATGCCCCCAAAAATTCAAAGCATGACCCTTGAGCCACTTTGGACAATTGTGAAAAAAAAAATGTCTGTTAGAAACAACATTTCTTAGAATAGGACCTCTAGTATAGCTGCATGTCACAGCAAAATGCCCCCAAAATTCAAAGCATTCCCCATGAGCCACTTTTGACAATTGTGAAGAACAAATTTCTATTAGAAAACAAATTTTTTTAAATAGGACCTGTAGTATTGCTGCATTTCAAAGCAAAATCCCCCCAAAAATTCAAAGTATGACCCTTGAGCAATTTGGTCAATTGTAAAGAACAAATGTCCTGTTTAGAAACAACATTTTTTAATAATAGGACCTGTAGTATTGCTGCATTTCAAAGCAGCATGACCCAAAAAAATTATAAAAATGACTTCTCAGCCCTGTTAAAAATTGTGAGGGAGAAATGCCACTTAGAAGCCACATTTCTTTTTCCAAAGGACCATTGATTTTTGCTGTATCTCACAGCTACATGACCCCAAAAAATTATAAATATGACTTCTCAGCCATATTAAAAATTGTGAGGGAGAAGATGCCACTTAGAAGCCACTTTTTCTGTTCCAAAGGACCATAATTAAAAGCTGTATCTACAGCAACATGGGGACCTAAAAAAACTATTGACAATGCGAAAACTTCTTAAGATAAAGTGAGTAAATGGAATACGGTGTGTCATGAAACCTTGCTGTCTTTTCAGTCTCCTCACAGCAAAACCAGCAAAATGAACTGTTGGGAAAAGAGAATAAAAATTGCAGTAAGAAATGATCATTTAAAAAAAAAGTTTTCAAGAGGACCATTTCTGTTTGAAAAAGGAAATGTGAAGTAGACCGGCAATTGGGCCACAACAACATCAGAGATCCTTGCCTGATCATCTTTTATGAAAGTCAAACGATCCACATTATCTGTGGAAAGCCGGATGCGTTTGGGCCCTGTAATGACTCCTCCAGCTGTGCTGAAGGTCCGCTCAGATATGAACGCTGGCTGCTGGGCAGGACAGAAACCTCTATGGCGTGATAAAGCCAGCTCGACCCATTCGTCCATTTTGGATACCCAGAAGTCTATTGGGTCCGGAACACATGCAAAAACATCGGTGTTGAGACGCAGATATCGTGCACCATGATCTTAAGCTGATCTCTGTGTGTTGGATTGTGCCCTGCTTTGCATGCGTTGGTGAGGTGGAAAACAAAGATTGCCAGGGGTCACCCATTAGGCTACTGCCACATTGCCTGCTGCTGCCGCTACGCTACTTGGCACTCTACTGCTGTCACGTCGCTGATGTTTTTCCACCGTGACTTTGGGGGAAAGTGAAGCAGACTCAACAGCTGTCTCAATTTTATCAATCAGCAATGTCTACATTTCCTTCATATTATTCTCTATTTGTGTGGGTGGAAGGAAAGTGCTATTTTTGTCTTGTCCCGGGGATCCAAGGGTGGCCCACCCAGTAACTGTTTTTCCCATTTTGATGGCCTTAATGCGAGGATCATGTTGGAGGAAATGGAGCATCCAAGCACTCATGTGAGAGATGGAGCCTTGATTTCCCAAGCCTCTGGGTCGAGGGGCACTAGCAAACTGATCTTCCTCATCTCCTCCTCCACCTCAAATACCGCCAACCTCTTTCCAAGGCAGGGACGTCAGTAACATCGGTGTCTAGGAATACCTCCTCCTCCTCCTCCGCTGCCTCCGGCACAGCTTCAACACAGCTCTGACTTGCCTGAGATGATGCACTCTGAGAGCTGATGCGCCACCTTGTACTAGCTCTGGACCCCGAACCACTGCCTAATGAAGACCGATGACATTGTGAAACTGTCGGGCCTTGTGGATTTGACGGAGAGAAAGGCTCCGTGTCCGCATCTGTGTCCGTCTCCTCCTCCGTCGCTGGCGGGACCTGTTGTTTCAGAGTGTCCAACGATCGCTCCAGAACTAAGATCACCAAAAATTGCTCTTTCTGACAAGGGATTGTCCCACTGCCCAAATTTTGGTGGCTTCTTCAAAACTGGCAAGGATGGTGCAGAGCTCTTTCACCTGCCTCCACTCTCGGTGGTTTAACACCCCGAGGTCCGTACCGCTGCTTGTCAGGCCATGTGTAACTTCGTACTGCGTAATGGCATTGCGCTGCTGCCACAATCGCTGGAGCATGTGGAGGGGGGAATTCCAGCGTGTTGCCACGTCAACAATGAGACGGTTGACGGGGAGGCCGAGCTGACGCTGCAACGCAGCCAGGCGGGACGAAGCAGGGTGCGAACGGCGGAAGTGCGAACTTAGACCTCGAGCCTTCTTCAGCAGGCAGACCAGACCCGGTAGCTCTTTAGAATTTCTGGACGACAAGGTTCATGACATGTGCCAGGCAAGGGATGTGCTCCAGCCACCGATCTTAAGGGGGCCAGCAGATTTCGCCCGTTATGCACACCACCTTGCCTGGCACAAGGTTCTTGTCACCCAGCCAGCGCTCGGTCTCATTGCTTAGAGCCGTCCACAGCTCCTGACCTGTGTGTGGACGGTCTCCAAGGCAGATTAATTTCAACACGGGCCTGGTGTTCTGGGCACTTTGATGCCACCAGAGGACCTTGGGGGGAAAACCCCCGGGCACCATCCCTGCGGTTTTGAAGAGGGGTTTGCGGCGAGCCTGGAGCCACCGTCACCCCCAGAGACACCCACCCAGCTAAACCAGTGAGCTGTCACAGAGATATAGCGGCCTTGGCCGTGCTTACTAGTCCATGTGTCGGTGGTGAGATGGACTTTTCTGGACACAGATGCAGACAACGCCCCTTGAAATTTTAGATGACACGTGGCTGCCAGGGCAGGGACGGCTTTTTCTGGCAAAGAAATGCCTGCTAGGCATCTGGTATTGGGGGCAGGCGAGGGCCATGACGTGGCGAAACCCATCTGTGTCCACCAGACGGAAAGGCAACATTTCCAAGGCCAAAAGCCTGGCAATGCCGAATTCAGGCTTTTGGCTTTGGGATGGTTTGGGTTAAATTTGTTTTCTTCTGCTCCCAAACCTGGAAGACAAAAGGCTGGCTGCTAGACTGGCCGCTGTACGGCGTGCAGGTCGTCAAACTGGCGGAAGGAGAAGGGGTAGGATGGGCCCTCTGGGGGTGCTGGTGGTACTCGGGGCGACGGTGGAGGCTGAAGCGGAGGCTGATCCCTATCATGACTCTGAGAGACATGGGCAGCTGAGGAACACTTGGTGGCGGCGGCGGAGGAGGAGGCGGAGCGAGGGGGCGACAGTGGTGGGAACCCCGGCGTCGGTCTGGCCTTTTTTGGCCAAGTGTTCCCTCCATTTCAACTCATGCATTCGCTGCATTTGACTAGACATGTTGGTGGTGGTTAACCACTTAAGGGTTTTTGCCTCTTTCTTATGCGTTTATGGCAAAGGCAGCATATGAGATCGCTGGGTGAATCAGAGGCTTGCTCAAAAAAAGGCCCAGGCTTGAGAAAGGGCCTGGACCCTTTTTTTACGGCGATAAGGGGGGAGCGGGGTTTGCGCTGACCGTGGCTGGCGGAATATATCAGCGGACTTCTGCGACCGCCCTCTCCCTTTTTGTGGCGGGAAACCCCTATTGACACTACCCCATCGTCTTCCTCCTCGTCCACTGATGAAGCGCTCGCAAGCAAAAATTCTGCGGGAAAAAACCAGGATGGATCCGCAATGTCGTCATCATCATCATCATCAACACAGGTGACTTGGTCGTCCTGACTTTCTGCATCCAGAAGCTGCGGGCTAAAGCAAGGGGCACTGCAAGGCGTTGCCGACCGCCCGGGATTTTTGCCGATTGACCGGCTTCCTTCACCTCCTCTGAATGGCATCAGTAATTGGGGCGTCAGAGCAGACTAAATCATCCTCTTGATCTTTTAACATGTCTTCTGACCCCAACCGCATTTTGTCATCAAAGAGGTCTTCAGACAATGGATTATCCACAGTGGTGGGTACCCGAGTTGACATTTGGGCTGCTTCATGTTGGACGTGCTGATGATGCTGAGATGACGACATTTTTGGCCGTGACTGCGAGGACGAGGAGGTAAGACTGCTAGATGCAGGTTGCATTAACCACTGAAGGGCAGAATGGCGACGATGTTCGTTACTTAGATTCACAGGGCCCTGACCCAGCGATGACAGGGCCCGACGGCCTGCAACTGACGATCCGCTGGCATGCCGTGTTGTCGCCAGCACTGGAGGAGCACCTTCTCTCGTACCCCTACCTCCATGTGCTACCCCCCTTTTTTGCTCGCTTACCACCTGCATTTCGCTCCATGTTCAGAAATATAAAATTTGAGATGGTATGGTATAGTTTTGGAAAATCTCTTATTAAAAGACAGCAAATCACTGCTATTCTCAAATCCCTCTAATCAAATCCAAATTGCTGGATTCAAATTTAACTGCAAGGTGTCCATCAACAAATCTGGACTGGGCAAAAGTCCAAAAAACACATATCTGTTATGTTTTGGTATAATAAACGGTTATTTTTTGCACCTTTCAATTCACCTGTGGTGAATATAGAATTTCTGTTTTAAGATTTACGTAGATGCTGCGTCAATGAACAATGTTGGGAGTGCAAAAGTCAAAAAACACGTAATGTATGTTTTTGATATAATAAACTGTATTTTTTGCACCTTTCAATTCACCTGTGGTGAATTTTAGAATTGCTGTTTTTAAGATTTACGTAGATGCTGCGTCAATGAACAATGCTGGGGGGTGCAAAAGTCAAAAAACACGTAACTGTTATGTTTTGGGATCATAAACGATATTTTTTGCACATTTCAATTAACCTGTGGTGAATATAGAATTGCTGTTTTAAGATTTACGTAGATGCTGCGTCAATGAACAATGCTGGGTGAGCAAAAGTGAAAAAACACGTAACTGTTATGTTTTGATATAATAAACGGTATTTTTGCACCTTTCAATTCACCTGTGGTGAATATAGAATTGCTGTTTTAAGATTTACGTAGATGCTGCGTCAATGAACAATGTTGGGTGCGCAAAAGTCAAAAAACACGTAACTGTGATGTTTTCGTACGATACACGGTATTTTTTTGGGAACAAACAACCTGTGGGTGACTACAAGATTGCTGGATTGTAATTTAACTGCAAGGTGGATATATCAACAGTTCCCCAGGTGTAATGGGTAAAATTGAAAATGAACACCTATGTGAAATGTATACTGATAATAAAAGTGGTGTTTGCTGATAACTAAGAGACCTGAAGTTACTAGACATGATGTGTATCCAATATAAGTTCAGGCTGCCCAATATCCAGGAAATATTTCAATAGCAAACTGTTTAATAATAAAGATATTCCACTACAATGTCTACACTAAGTCTTGGTGAACTTTTTTTCCAGTGTTCTTTATAGATAGAGTTGTCTGTGTTCGCCCGCGGGCCCCCCCCCCCCGCTCCTCACCGCGTGATTTAAGCGGTAGATGCTGCTTTAAAATTCTCTAGCTAACTACATAAAATCTTCAAATCTCTAATCTAACTAAATTGGAAGGATCACAGCTAATAGTAGAGGTTTCTCTGTGCAGAAATAGACTAATTTCGCTGAGCTGTTTGGCCACAGGCAGAGCGCAGGTCTATCCCTATGAGACGCTGAGAGACACTGAGGCTGAAACAGAAACGCTGTTCTATGTAAAACGGGGGTCATGTGATTTTTCCAGCCCAAACGCAACCATACACATCCCAGTCTGACGTCGCACACACATCTCACCCTGCTCTATTCTGTAATCTGATTTGCTGGCCGCCAAAATTACAGAAAGCGCCCAAAAAGGCGCGATCTTAATAGATGATGCACAGATTTTAACCTTAATTATCGCATGATCTGGAAAATTGGTTCACCATAAAAAACCTTGCCGATTTCAAATTTGTAGATACAAATCGCTCAACACTAATGAGAAGGTATCTCAAAAATGCTTATGTGATTTCGCAGAAGACTTCGTTCTTAACATTTTACAGAGATTTTTTGTTGAAAAAGTGCCTCAAGAACAGCATGATTGTTTTTGTGCAGTTTTGTAGCATTTGTTTATTTCGAAATAATGTGTATAACTAAATGCGTTTTTAGGTGTACTATTTTTTAATGGGTAAAAATGGCACAAAAATAATAATTATTATTTATTTTAGTTCCAGAACATTTGAGGGGAGTAACATAGATAACATAGGTCAAACAAGTAGTACAAAGGTGACGATAAGTAACAACTGGGATAGAGGGAGAAAGGGCCTATAAGGGCTTACAGTCTATAAGGAAGGTGGGAAGAGACAGAAGGTGAGGGGCAGAAATGTTTGTGGGGTGGCGTAGTGGCAATAGGTTTGTTGTGTGTTACAAGTTTTCCTGAAGAAGTGGGTTTTCAAGTTGCTTTTGAAGCTAGTGAAAGTGGAGGAGAGTCTGATGTGTTGTGGTGGGGAGTTCCAGAGTATGGGGGAAGCACAGGAGAACTCTTGGAGATGGTTATGTGATGAGCTGATAAGAGGAGAGCAGAGAAGAAGGTCCTGTGAGGAGCGGATAATGCGTGAGGGGCAATATTTAGAGATTAGGGAAGAGATGTATGGAGGGGAGAGGTTATGGAGAGCCTTGTCGGTCAGGGTTACTAACTTGAACTGTATTTGCTGGGCAATGGGTAACCAGTGGAATGACTGGCAGAGGGGAGAGGCAGAGGAGGAGTGAGGAGAGAGGTGAAACAGATGTGCAGCAGAGTTAAGGATGGCTCGGAGGGAAGCTAGGGTGCTAGAAGGGAGGCCACAAAGAAGGATGTTGCAGTAGTCTAGGCGGGAGTTCACGAGGGCATGGACAAGCATTTTTATAGTATCATAGTTAAAGAATGAGTGGATTCGAGAGATATTTTTCAGGTGGAGGCGGCAGACAAAGGTAAGGGCTTGGATGTGTGATTTGAAGGACGGAGAAGGATCAAAGCAGTGGACTTGCGGAGCCAGTGAGAGTGTGGAGCTGTGTGGGGGGATAGACCCATGGGGGGATAGAATGGGACAGTGGAAAGATGATGAATTCAATTTTCTCCACATTTAGTTTTAGGAAATGGAAAGAAAAGGAGGATATAGACAATAGACAGTCTGGGATCCAGGAGAGCAGAGAGTTAACATCTTGGCCGGAGCTGTAGAGTCGAGTGTCATCAGAATATAGATAGTATTGAAAGCCACGTGATGCTATTAGCTGACCCAGACCAAAAGTGTATATAAAGAAGAGTAGTGGGCACAGGATTGACCCCTGGGGGACATCAACAGAGAGCAGATGGGAGGAGGAGGTGGTGTGAGAGTTAGAGATACTGATTGTCTGATCAGTGAGGTACTAGGAGATTCAGGAAAGGTCCAAATCCGTGATATCGAGAGATGAGAGGATTTGTGTCAGGAGTGAACGGTCGACCGTGTCTAGGAGGAGAAGGACAGAGTTTTAGCGGGAGGTTTTAACTGTTACTAGGTCGTTGGTGACTTTGGTTAGGGCGATTTCAGTAGAGTGGGGGGGTGGGAAGCTTGATTTCAGTGGGTCGAGGAGAGGGTTGGTGGAGAGATGAGAGGAAAGTTGAAGATAGAAGTGCTATTCAAGCAGTTTAGAGGCAAATGAAAACAGCAAGATGGGGAGATAGTTGGAAATACAGGAGGGGTCAAGAGATGGTTTCTTTAGGATAAGTACAATGGTAGCATGTTTAAAGGAGGAAGGTAAGATGAAAAAAAGCATACAAAAGGGAACAGAGATTTACAAATGCATTTTTAGCTGCTTAAAAAAAGCCCCAAAAAATAATGGGATAACAAAGCCACAAACTATGTGAAAAATATCCAAACCTACCCCTATCTGGGGTATTTGAGAAAAAAAGCCACTGATTAAAAAATGCACCCTTAATGTAAGCAAAAATGTCACACAGTAAAAAGCAGTGCATGCAGTACATTTTATATTTCTTTATTTTCTCACGGCTTACTTTTGGCTATAGCAGTTTTTGCACAAAAAATTTACATGTAAAAAATCTACACAAAAAAGCAACTAAAATTGCTGCACTGTATGCAAAAATGCAATGTGTGAAACCACTCTTAAGGCTCAGTCACACTTTGTTTTCAGCATTTTCAAAGACATGTAAAAAAAACCTATACATTGCATCATTGTCTACTTTCAGCTTGTTGTATTAATCAAAATATATTCCATTTATTAAACTGCTTCCAGCAGTTTAGACATTTCGGGAGCAGTATGTCATCGGGCAGCTGTTAGACACTGTGACGAAAAGAGGTGGGGTATATTTGATTTGAGTAATGTACAAATTGAATTTCAAGTGACAGAGCAGCCTCTTTATCTCTAGGATACACAACTAAGGACTGTGGCAGCGTTCTTACAGGAAATGAAAATCCAGAGAGCTGGTTCAATCATTAGGTAGTTACCGTAGCCTTCCCAGCAGTCATTCGAGAACTGCTGATGAGTATGACCTTTACAAAAATGCACAAAGCCTTGATTTCTACACAGTTAACCTTTACATGCTGAAGCTCTCCTGTGAAACACAACTGAAGGATGCCTCTGAATAATAAGTAATAACGAAAAGAAAATATTGCTAAATGAATAAGGCTCTGTTCACACTTCATTTTTTAATAAACATTTAGTATGTGCAGCAGGGCTCTGTGCACTCAGAATACACCAAAGTCCTTTTGGTATATACTTGGCCTGTAATTGTTGACATTCATCTTAACTCAATGTATAGTAAAGTCTACTATGCTTTTCTATGCACAGTAACGCAGTTAAAAATGAGTACTGCACAGTATACGTTTTATATTATAATAGGAGTCAAAGGTCAACATATGCCACTGTAAACAAAAGAACGCTGTCAAAGGGGATGCAGATGCATGCAACTTTATGTCTATATGGTTTTCATTGAATAAATTAAATGCATTCCTTAACATACATCTTAAAATACAGCTTTTTGAAAAGGGTATATGTTTTAGATGTACACAAACATATTAGAAAGGAACATTCTTCTGTCATCTGTTTGGGCAGTAATGAACTTTGTTACACCCTTTAATTATTGAATGATGACTCACAGTGAATCCCCAGGCAAATACTCAGAATTGGTCAAATTGACCTATATATGCATTTGGACCATAAAATAGGAAAGCAACTGAAGCAAGTAGTTAGCTTGCAATGTTAAGATTAGATTAAAAGGAGTTAACCAAAATTTTATAGGGCTTGTCCAGTGGAAAAAAATATTTTCTAAATAATTTCTCTCACAAAGTTAGACACTATTGTAATATACTTTCAATATATTTTCCATGGGCTTTGTAAAGTTCTGAATCAGCTGTTTGCTAATAGGAAACTCAGCAGTTCTGTGTCTCTCAACACACAAGAAACAGCTCTGTGTCAGGCCCAGAAAATCAGATGGCCATAGCGGTTTGGTTTATTTCAGAGCAGCCTTTTAACCCCTTAACAATTGCATGGCGACTTTTTACGTCGGGTGTAGCAGGTCGTTCGTCTGCAGCGATGTCTTTTGTCGTCACTGCAGACATTGAGGTTTGTGGCGCATGGCGCTGCAGCTGTGCTGTTCCTAGAGCAGCTCCTCAGCGCTTAATCCTTTGATTGACGCAGTTCGTGACCACAGCGTAATCGGTTACCTGATAGAGCCTGCGGAATGGCTGCACAGTCAGCCCTGGGAACCTAGAGTAGCCCTAGAACTGTGTGTGTAAGAAGCCAGCGATCAGGGCAGACTATGTGCTGCCCTGATCGCTGCCTGTGTCAAATTGACACAGATTATAATGTATTAGCATGAGTGAATATGCTAATACATTACTAAATGAAAAAAAGTAGCACAGTTATCCCTTCATGGGATTTGAAAAAAAAAAAAAGTAAAAACATAAAAAAGTGTAGAAAAAAATAATTTAAAAAATAAAATAAAAATAAATATTCAATAAAAAATAATTATGCATACATAACATACACAAAAAAACTAAACATATTAGGTGTCCACACGACCGTAATAACCTGTAGGAACTTATAAGAACTTATACTATACTAAACTATTCCCCAAAAAGTACAATTTGTTCCAAATGAAACAAGGCCTCATACAACTGCGTAATTGAAAAAATAAAAAAGATACCACTGTTGAAACGCAAGGAGGTAAAAACTTTAAAAATATTCTGGTCATTAATTACTTTTCAGGCGTTCGGCTTAAGGGATTAAGTCACACTTCCTTTGTGCCTGCCTGCCAAGACTTTTAGCACAGGGGAGGGAACTGAGGGCTGTGTATTGAGATTCAGATTGGGAGGCAGAAAGATAGACCTAGCACAGCAAAGGATCCTGGAACTCATGGTTTTACAGGGTGAATGGAAACAGCCTTAAAACAGCAAATGCTGCTATTTGGATGCAGGAAAGGGAGGCTACATTTAGCACAAGAAATGTACATATTAGCACAAAAAACACCACAGGGAGATGATTAAAGAACCATTTGAGACTTTGTGTTTTATTTGTTGTACAACCTCTTTAAGAAACCTGTGTACAGGACAGGACTGCTGTACAAAAAAAAAAAATCTATACTCACCTTATCTGCCTCTGTTGTTTCATTGCTCATTGTTTCTCCTAGTGGCAACATAATATATTTCGCTCATATGACTGTGCAGCTTATCACTGGCCTCAGCAGTGTCTACTTACATGAATGTGCAATACACCTTTGTTGAGGCCAGTGATTGGTCATGTGACATTACTGCTGATGGACTGATAGTGAACACCAGAGCTCAAGTGGTACCAGAATGACAGCAGCTAAATATGTGACTAAATATATGGACTGTACAAGAGTTTCTTAAAATCCCAGACAACCTCAGTAATTTTTGGCAAAATGCACTGATTTCAGACGGATTGGCTGATGGTCTAATGTACATGGGAGTGGTGTGACTGTCCCATTGTCACTGACATTGAGTAAAAGAATAATCCAGCTTGTAGAAGGCCCTGTCAATGGCTTATTAATGGAAAAAAATGCATGCTCAGTTGACCTGAACAGTCACCATTAGAACCATCTTGGAAATATTTCTGTCAGAGGCCCTGATTGTATATTAAAAAAGGGATCCACTAATATGGTGCAAAATAGAAACTGGTAATTGGTGGTGGATCCAGATGTTTCAGATGTTTGGCGTCCTGAAATTATTTATGGCAACACTGGGTCCCAATGTCAGTTATATAGCAAAAGTGGGAGGAAATGGTTGTTGGATGAATAAGTATTCAGATGACAATTACGTCCTGTGTGTAAGCCTGAGCTCACCTGTCCCTCGGTGTTATATAACTACCAAACAATTAACAATAGAGTTCTATACATTTCTTGCAGGATATGATAATTTGTGGAGATTTAGGAAAGCTGTTAAAAGGTTAACTAGACAGTCTTACCCATAACATCCAGATTCTTTTTATCATGTTTAGGAGCCCCAACCTCTCTCTCCACGGCCAACCAAATAACAGCTAATTACCAGCAATTCTCATAAATGGTCAAGGTTCTAAAGAAAATAGGTTTTAAGTTTTATCCATTTTTTTCTTTTTTTTTTTCTGATACATTTCATGTATTTCATATATATATACATATAAAGCTAGACAAAGATTATTACAATAAATATACCACACTGAATTTACATGCTAAAAAAGCAATTGCTCCCTTAAATTAACAGAGTTTTTAAACAACTTTCTTTGTTTGACTTTATGATTCTTTGTTCAAAGTGCAAGTTTTGGTCCATTTACCAACAATGATTTTCTTGGTAAAAGCAGTGTTTACTTAATGCACTAGAGCAGACATTGCGTAGTAATTGACATCTGCACTGTGGTTTGAAGAATAAATGGATTTGTAAGAGTTTCAAGGCACTAGCTTGAAACAGCCCAACGTCATTAGGTCTCAGATCATGTTGTGCTCACAGAACACGTCCTGGTGCTCTATCTTCTTTTCGATTTATGCCAGAGGCCTAAGAAGTTCTTAATACAGCTATGATTGATTGTCAGACAATGTGAAAGTAAAATTGAATTACTCTGTGTTGCTTAGTGTACATGAAAATGACTTATAGATATATGGAACTAAAGCACATTTTCTTGTGGTGTATTTCTGGCTTCAGATTTTACCATTATATCTCATCGTCATATTATGAAATGCTTATTAGCATAAGAGAGTACATTTACATTCTTTCCCTACTCCCCAGTTAGGACTAAATATATATTGGAGATTAACAGTCACATACTTCTGGAAAAGACTATGAAAATTTATTTGAAGTCATGAAATTTGTGCCACAATCTAAAGTAAGAAAACAATGTTTAATAAAGTATATGTGCTTCACTTTCATCGTCATTTTGTTAGATGTATGTTCTGCTGTTTCTTAGGTTTATCCATTCCTGGAAAACACTCCTGATTACAATAGTATACATTAGCAAATGAGTCTTACACCATCAGCTAAAAGCTCACCATCATCAATGCTTTGTCATGTCCCAATGCCATTATGGTTACATAGTAGTTAACCCTCTTACTCATATCTTAGAACAGAGAAGGGACATTGAGTACTACACGATTCCCTTATTTGTGAGCACGGTAGCACCTGTTAAACAGGAATTCCCATCACAGCAAGTGCTAATGGAAGGGGCAATTACTGTTAGGTAAGCAATTTTAAAAAGGCATGTTAAAAATATGCATGCTTTATCTGAAACAGCCCTTTTTTGCACCTTCAACTTGATCTCATGTCTCCATGGTTATCAACCACACTGTCTGCTATCAGTGGTGGCCGGTAATGCAGCGTTACTGTGACATTGCCTGTGGCAGGGATAGCAGAGACACTTTGACTCATGTGCATTCCCCCTCTCTCCCTCTGGCCCAGCCAGGCCACAGGAACATTTTTTTTTAGACAGTCTTTGATAATGCCGCATTCCTAGCCAACACTTAAAGCACACATTTGTGGTCGGTAAACATATAGACAAGAGAGCCCTTTGGACGTACAAAATGGGTCTGTATTAGGTAAACCATGTATATTTTTAATAAACATTTTGAAAATTGCTTACATTATAGTAATTGGCCCCTTCAGCAGCACTTGTTGTGATAGGAATACCCTACTAGGAGATTGAACCTTACACAACATTGCAGTGCCCATGTAGGCAAAGGAGGGTATAAACTGAATTTTCTATCTTATGTCCATAAGTCCAACATTAGCTGTCTTAAAAATATATGCTACATTCACATTATCATAGTCAGGTCAGTTTTCTATTCAGGAATCTAGGAAAACCATGTGAAAATTTTAACAACTTGGCTACTTTTAATAAGTTACTAAAATAACTATATAACTAACTAGCAATAAGTAATATAAGGGCAAATAGGGAAGTGCTTTTATTATAGCGCCTAATAAAATTGATTAAAATCCCAATATTACATTTGCCAGTTAATTATTCAAAATACCATGTGCTCTTAGGCAATAGAACTAAACTAATAAAAGGGGATTTTCACATCAGAAATAATATAACCACTCTAAAGACACAGACAGGAAAGCCATATCATAAAGGTAATGCCTTCAATCTTCCAGTCACTTAGCAGAAACACTGTGAATTTACATTACTTCTTTAAAGATTTGTGTTTTAAATTACTTTTTACATCTGCTGGATAGTCCACTAATACTGAAAATTTAATTTATACCTTAGCTTTTCTGATATTCTTGGCAGGCTTCCACACTGTAAATAAACTGTATTGGAATATTTAACTCTGCCAAGATAATTAGAACTGCAGCAAATTCTCTGCCAGAAACTAAAGTGGTAAATAAGCAACACAAGCCTCCCTTAGAGATGAATGCAATTATAAAAATGGATTTAGAATAGGAAAGACAACATTTTAACGTGGAATTTTATATTTGAAGGGGAAAAATAATGCTATAGTGAAATATGACGACCATAAATGCATCCTGTTGTAAAAGAAAATCACAGAAAGCAAAATACTTGCTTCTTTGTTTAAAGAAACATCGGTTTGAGACACTAACAGGATGATTCAATGACGTGTTGCCATGGTGAAATCGTTCTAGAATGTTAGAAGAATAAGAAAAAGCTATGCATACAATTGTTCAATTAAATCCATGTTTCAGTTGTATTTTATTGTATTAACAATGAGCTGAATGGATTGCATAAATTATACAAGTATAAGAATATATTGATTAAAGGTCTTAATGTGATATAGGGATGTTTAAACTTCATGTGCAATGTGTTATTTTAGTATTACTGAAATGGGAATATTGTTCATTATACGCAAGTATTACATTTCTAAACATATCAGTAAGAACAATGGTGTGGCTTAGAATTCATGGGACCCATCATACATGACTGAATAAGAAAAAAGATTGCTTTAGAGTGATTTCATTCTGATGTACAAATATATGAATAAACAAAGTAGAAACCTCTCATGTCATCCTTGTACACATAGGCTTGTAACCATGATAAGAAGGCATCTTCTACTGGACATCTAGAGGAATGAAAGTTTTTACCATCATCGTCGAGGGGGATTTTATACTGTTAGATTCATGACACTTTAAAACTCACAACTACAAGAGTATTAGATGGTTGAAAGATTATGGGTAATAAGTTATGGAGATGGGGCACTTAATTTATTTTGATTGTCATATTTGGATTTGGGACATACTTTTTCCTCTTGTATGGTGTCCAACTCATAGAGTTTTTTTGCCTTGCTCTGGTAAGATTATAGGTTGGACTTGATGGCCCTGAATATTTTTCAACTTTTCCAACTATAAACCTAGCACCTACTTACCAGTGACTTCACATGCCATGTAATGTGATCACAACAATGTATACAGGATCTTTAAAGAGAAAGTCTAGTTTAGCTTTCTATTTCCAGTGTAAAGTAATGTTAATCCTACTGCTTACAAAGATAGTTAAAACAATTTGAACCTGTGACACAGTTTGGGAAAGGCCATTTGCTTTTCTACTGTGGTTGTGCCCATGTGAATAAAGTGAATTAAAAGACATGGCTTTACAAGTTCTGACTTCAACCCTTGTAAAAACTTTTGGAATGAAATGGAACACATGCAACAGTATATGACATATACTCTTTTGACCTAATGGGCATTCATTTCCCCACACACCCTCTAAAGTCTTATGAGAAGTCTTTCTAAAAAATTGGAGGTTGTTAAACATAGGCCCATATAAACACCCACAACATTCAAATAATGTCCAATATGCTAATATAGGTGTAATGGTCATGTATCCACATAATTTTGGCCAAATAGTGTATATGCTGTATATATTAAAGCCTCTCATCAAAAACGATCTTACCTATTGAGGCTTGGACTCCTGAAAGCCTGTTAACGATGTAAGCAACAGATCCCGTAAAGGGGTTGTCTCGCTACAATGATTGGGATTTAATTTAAAGATCTTTAAAAAACAAGCAGCTTTGCAATATATGTTCATTACAAATGTTCTACTGATTTTGACCGAGCCCTGTTAGTATTACTACATCAGCTTCTCAAATCTCTATAGTAGCCGACCTGTTGATCCTTATCTTACTGGCTGTCAGGTCTGAATGACTCATCACCTTTGAAGACAGGTCGGAGCAGAGAGCCCCTCCCGCACAGAATGCTTCTGGAGGGGGAGGAGGACTCTGGTGTCTGTGTCCTTGCTGCCTGGATTAACCCTGTGTGTGCCTGCTTCCTCCTGCTCTCTACACAGATAGATGTGACAGCAGTGACCCTGTCTGTTACTATAATCATGATATGTCTTTGGAACTGTGACTATACTAATACTATACAAATCAGGCATGTGAATACTTTATGTTCTCCTGTATTAGGGACACATCCTGAGTATAGTAACACTGCCCTTGTTGTTGCTGGAGATGTGGAGACTTGTAAGCTAAGCAGGGGATATAGGAACACATGCATCCCCTCTGCTCTATTAGCACACAGCTTCATATTCCTCTCTACACTCCTAGATCAGCCCTCTCCTGCAACAGACCTAGGCAGGCACACACAGGGTGAACTCTGAGAGCAAACCCCCGCCCCCCCCCCACCTGTATAGAAGTTACGTAGCTGCCTGTGTGCTGATGGGAGGGGGGAGAGGGAGCAGAACAGACAGACCAAGAAGCACGCCCCTCAGTTCAACTTACCAGGGACACTGACAGGCTGAAAGCTCGTAATGAGACAACTCCTTTAAGTCCTCTAAATTGTTAGGTGGGGCTTTCAGGGCACTATTGGATTTAGATCAGCAGAGTTTGGAGGTTAAGTCACAAACTTGATCTTTTTTTCATGTTTATCAAACCATTCCTAATTGCTTTTTGAAGTGTGGCAGGGTGCACTATCCTCCTGAATAAGGCTTCCATTATAAGGAAATAGCAATCCTTTACTTTAAAGGAGTCTGCCAATAGTTCTTGGTCTACAAAAAAACCTCACAGGTTGTTCTTATTTGTACCACTTTTGGTAGGTTCTAACCACTGCATATTGTAAATACCTCCTAAGACCTGCTGTTTTGGGGAAGCTCTAATCTAGTCATTCAGCCATCGCAATTTGGCTTGGGTGAAAATTATTCAGATTCTTATGTCTGCCCATCTTTTCTGCTTCCAACATATCAACTTCATGAACTCACTATTAACTTGCTGCTTAAGGTATCCCACACATTGACAGGTGCCATTGTCACAAGCTAATTAATGTTACTTACATTACCTGTTTCAATATTATGGCTGATTGGTATATAAGGTTTTATATATTTTTCCATCTGTTGTTGGAAATAGGTAAGAAAACCTTTTCGATCCTCAAACAAAGTCTGAGGATTGTAACCAGTCCATGCAAGACTCCAGTCCTAGACTCTATGACTCTGTCCTCATGAGGTCCATCTACTATTGGATTGCTTGTAAATGAATCTACAGAAATGTATTGGCTGATTACACATAAAGTAATCATATGGATTTGGCCACAAATATATTGCATATATGGTATTAATCTGCATCCTGAAAATCTACAGCAGCAGTATGGAGTTTTGTAAAACTATATTCATAAAAGTAGTACTTTTATTGTAGATTGTGTAAAAAGTACAATTAGAAAAGTCTAGAAAAAAATGCACCATGTACTTGGTTATTACCTTTTTATGAGGATATCAGTCCATTTCATAAAAATATAGAAAGTATTAACACATTCAAAATTATTGGATAAACTACATCTTGCAGGATAGTCAATACAAAATTATCTATTGATTAAGTAATTTTCTACTTACATAATTGAATCTGTTCCATGCCATAAATGAATGTTTGCAAATATTAAAATCCCTAGATATCTGGTATCTAATAGCTCCTAATAGGTAAGTCAGTTTTCTACAAAATAGTTCTTAGTATATTTTCTTCTCAGAAAGGGAATTTGCATAATGAGCACCAATAAGAAACAGACTAATGCAATTAAGTGTATGATCGGGTTTTTCACCCTTTTCTGGTGTAAAATGCACCTAAATGAGCAGTCTACGATGTCTAATGCGCCTAATGAATGTGTCAGGTGCATTGTTCGTAAGACTCGACACTTTCTAATGCGTCTAACATGAGGGGGCGTTCTGGGGGTGTGTCACACCACACTTGTATTATTAGACATATACTGTATATGATTGTGGGTCGGCAAAACTAGGTGCATTACTGCTCAGACAGGCAGACCTATTTCAATGTGATCTGTCAGAGCCAGAGGAGTCGAGGTGGAGCTAGATTTGCCATTGGGGCAAAAAATGTCCCTTATTTCTCAACTTACACTAGTACAATAATAAAAAGTAATTTCTGATAATTATAAAACTATATAAAATTAAATGATTTAAATTTAATTAAAAAAATTATCATATAAAATTAATATAAAAATATTTAATATCCCAAAACCATAAAAATATCTCCTATAAAATGCATTTAAATTTAATAGAATAGAATATAAAACTAGGTTTACAGTAAATAACCCACTGATGTTGTTGTTCATATTTTACAATTTTTAATTTTTACTACATTAAATTTGAAATTCATTTTTGCTGCTCTCACCCTTTATTCTACATACAGCACGAGCCAGCACACCACAAGTCTTGCTGGGACTTGTGTCCTCCAAGCAAGATCCGCACCATAGTTTCTATTCACTGACATGCTATTCTAATGACTTTTCTTTTATTTCCAGCCTATCTATAGCTTTTATACATGTTAGGTGCATTACTAATCCATCTAATTTCATAATGCGCCAAACATACAGGCGAGGTAACTTTAGACACCATTTATAATCACACAAAAACTACTTTCATACATTCAGGTGCATTACACACTGAAAATGGACTCAACAATTCACTTTGAAGCGCCTTCCTTCATACATGTGTCCCTATGTGTACAATACAACTAGAAAGTGTTCCTGCTATGTAAGTAACAGGGAAAAAAAATCTGAATTTTAAAATGGTTGTACGGGGAACACAGCATTACTTAAGGTGTAAATTTTAAAGAATTCCTTTTTGTTGGAAGCGTTCCCTGACAATAAAATGATTACAGGTTGTCCCGCCCGCTACTGGAAGATGGTATGTGTTGTTGTATTGTTAAAAATTTTCCTACAGCACCACTACAGAGCAAATTAAGAAATAAACGGTTCTCAAAAAAATCAACGGGTGGTCCTTAAAGGGGATGTATCGCTTCTTTAGTTCGGCTGATTCATACTGCTCTTAGCTTCTCAACTCTGGAAATGCAGGGGCATTTCTTCCCCTCCCAGCTGGGTGACTTCATCCCCCCCGTCACTGCTCATGCTGGCTCCCGAGTCTCCTCCTGCCCCCGCCATGTGTGAGTCCACATGTCACGGTGTCTCTCCCTATCAGTCTTATTTTGTGTAAGAGCTGTATACATACCACAGGCTGCATTCAATCTAGATTGAGCAATGATCTCTTCTCCTCTCACAGCTGGAGATGTGTTACAGTTGAATCCAGCTCTATGAAAGGCACAGATCTCGCTTCTATGCAGGAGAGTTAGGCACCGGGACAAAACTGTTATGTTTTCTCATTGTAGAATCTGTTGCAGTCTGTTTCTGCTGGGTGTGAAGAGAGAAAATGCTACGGCCCCTAACTCTGAGTCAGGCAGGGATCGACACAAATTGTGCTGTTTCCTGATTGTGTAAGCCCTTCAGTGTAATTCTGTTTCTTCTGGCTGTATAAAGTGAAAATGTGCCTGTCCCTTACTCTGAGTGAGAGACACAGGAATGCTCGCTCTGTGAATACGACTGGGGGCTGTACAGAATGTAAATGAGCTCTCAGCTAGTGAAATGCAAGGAGGAGGGATCCGGAGGGTTCCGACCAGCACTGGATAACAGTGTAAACAAAAACACAAGATAAGGAATACTGTGACTACAAGACAGCTTTGCTAATGACATCCAATTGCAAAGTTACTTGTTTTCACTGTCCCCTTATTCTGAAGACCATTCAATGAACTGATACAACCCCTTTAAAACGCAGGTAATTGTTGCCATGCAAGATACCCTTGTTTATCTTTTTCTGTGCAGACAGTTCCTTAAAGTGTGTATTAGTGTAGCTCAATGCTGTCCCTGTTCAGTTCCACAACAGTTCAACCAAATTTGTAATAAAAATTCCAGTTTTGCATGTCTCAAATCAGAACTTTTATCACTTTGACTCTCCAGTATCATACTGCTTGTGTCACTTTTGACATTATTTCTGCTCCAGCTCACTTTAGGGTGCTGTAATATATCATTAGACTGGAAGTTATATCATAATGCAAGTGCCATAGGACAACATCCAATGGGGACCTGTAAGTTAACCCTTCAAACCAGTTAAAAATCCCTCACCCCAATTTATGATTAGGGTTAAAATTATGCTTTAATACTGCAAACAAATGTGAATTACTGCATAATCTTCTGGAAGTGAGAGATTAGAGCTATCCCAGAGACAAAGCTGTTGCAATAGTAATGCATGCAGAGCCTTATCTGTATGTGTGGTGGAAAGTTGAAAATAAGCTGCAGAAAAAAATGTCAGTCAAATGTCTGTGTTTTGTCAGCTTCTGTGAAAACCTAAATATTTTTTTTCACTTATTTAGCTATAGACATAAAACTAAGAAAACACTGGGGTAGATATGCACAACATGTCTAATATTTTTGTTGTCTTAGGCTGGGTTCACACTACATTAGTGACCACATTTGAGCTATCCATCAGGGTACTGTGAAGAAAAATGACCCCAGCGTATACCGCAACATAGTCGGAGAAGCCCTATAGAGATTAACAGAGCAAATGTAGCCATCTGTTGGCTACATTTGCTTTATTCTCCAGTGACATACACTTTCCCTGTATGATTCAGTAGTATAGTCATCTCAAATAGTTAGAATAGACAATCTAAGAATTTGCCTAATTCATTCCAGTGGCTCATGCAATTTTCTGTCTAACTTTATAACTAGTGTTGATCGAACTGTTCTAGAAAAGTTAAGTTCTAGTAGAACTTCTCGAATTTTTAGAACTCAAACGGAACCGAACATTTTACTGTTCGTTCGAGTAAAGTTCTAGTTCTAGTTCGACACGCCATTTTCAGTTTCGTTTTCAGCAGCTTTTGGTGGCCATCCAATCAGTGTGGAGGACAGAGACGTGTCAAAGATGTCATCGCTGAGGTGTAGGGCTGTCATTGGCTGCTAAAATCTCATGATCATGTTATATATATATATATATATTAATATATATATATATATATATATATATATATATATATCACTGTATTGCATACTGAACGCCATTTATAGCTCTGAACTGTACAGACTGCTCTTAGTTAGATAGCATTTTCCTCTCCATAGACATCAATAGTTAGGGAGATTGGTATTGCTGGTTGCATCTTTCCCACACCCAGAATCTGTAATTTGGTGACATTTGCAGGCTTACATAACGTCCAACTCTCATATACATGGATATATATTATATAGTGCTTGGATTTGCTAACTCATACTCAGTGCCCAAAAGTTAAATTTTTGCAGTTTTGGGGGTTCAGTAATTGTAGACACCGTCTCCAAATCTCCTATGTGTCAAAGGGGCTTTTGAGCACCCTCAGGATGCAAGGCTCCGTACCAGCTGCTACCGCTGCACCTCCTATAGCTACGCCCCTACTTGCAAGCTGTCCTCATCTTTTCAGTTAGCCATTGAAAGGAATTAAGTATTTTAGACTCACAATTTTTTCTGTCACTCTTAGAGCCAAATTTTCTTCACTAAATTGTTCCACACATCCAGTTTACTATTATGGATGGTAATTCCAGCTTCTCCTCACCTGTATAGGTATAAAAATGAACCTGAATATCTTCTCTCATAGACTTTAATTGGGTTCTAATCGAACTAGAACTTTTTAATGCTTGCTCATCTCTATTTATAACATCTGTTAGTTAGCTTAGTTATCATCAAAAATTGCACCAAAAGAAATCTGTCTCAACATGTTGCTATACAACCAATGCTCCATTTCCAGTAAGTAATGCCTAAAACATGTTATAAATATGGTTTAAGGCATGTACACACAGGTTTTTTTTGGCACAATTGCATCAATAAATCTGCACCTCAGAGTTTCCTTGGTCTGGTTCTTGTTCAGTTTCTTGCACTAGCTCTAACTTTTTGATAAGAGAAATCACTGAGATGTCCTTGTGTTATCTGCACTTTGCAGTGTCTGGGAACTGTTGTCAGCAAAGTCCAAACCACTTTGAAAGATTTAAAAGCCATAAGCATAGGACTATTTAATCCTTAATCTTTCCTAAATGACCATAGATGCTATACAAATTTTTCTCCTGTCCTATGCTACATATAACCCCATGGAGTATAATTAGTCTGACGTGGGTAAACCATCCTACTTTCCAATAAGCAAGACTATATAGAGAAATCTGTAGAATTTATGTAATCAAAGGATGTGGTGAAAATTGAGAGAATTAGCAAATACACATGGTTTGCCACCTAGTAATATACAGGGCAGCACAACACAAAATGACTGAAACATGACGTGCTAATCAAATATGTATGAACATGCAGGTTGACAGTCTGTAGGTTAGAGCTTAGGAACTACTACTAGTTGCTGCTGCTGAAAACAACAATAGGGTAAACTGTTGGCAACTGTAGGTATGAATGACTCTGCATGATGAGGCCATATTCTTACCAGCAATGCTGCCTCACAGGGATATGGAAAATGTTGACTTTTCTCTACAGCTTCAAAACTGTGTCTCTATCTCCCAGTTTGCCTTACTTTCTTAAAAAAATGTTATAGCAGTAAAACTTTTGACAGACAAAGTCAGAAAGTAATATATGCATACAGAATAAATAATAGAGACACTGTTGGTACAGTGTGATCGTGCTTGATTATGATGATGGTTGCATATACATTGGGATAAGATTTGGTAAGTGAAAGTACGAAGTCCAAATCTAAAATTTATTAAAAATTTTACAATTTTACTTTGTCATCTTTGTGCTTTAGATGATCTTTTATAATAATTCACTGTGTGGTCCTGTATAAAACTTAATGCATGTTTAAGATTCTTCTTATTTTGATTATTTTACAGGACCAATGATCAGTGTTGGAGTGGGGTGCCTGAGGCCCATTAGTCAAGTTGGTGTAGTGGATCTCATTAATTTCTGATCACAAATGAGTGTATAAAACCTTAAAGTCTATCTCCAACGTCATGTTGTAATTAATTAACCTCCTGCAACTGTCCGCATACTAAGACAATTTCATCCATCTCTCTATTGTGCCACTTACTTGTTTCTGAATGGAGATAAAGCTCCTTTTTATTTCAAATGTTCACAATATGTTCACAATCTCCTCAGAGGTCAGGCAAGCAGTTGGGCACTTTCTAATGATGTCTGCCCTAGTGTACAGAGCAGACAGTTTCCAGAGTTACAATGGGGATATGCATAGAGGAGAGAATAGAGGAAGAACAATATAAGTGGTTGGTACGGATCTTAGCTGGAGGCACAGACCACATCTTCTCTAACTTTAGCTTTATGGTGTCAAGAGGAACACTGATTGTTATTACAGCAGTGGGATCATGGAAAAAGCATGGAAACTGTGTACAGTTTAGAATCCGTATCCGGCACTTGATATGGAAATCACAAGGCTTGAAGCTTACAGTTAATATATAGGGCATTGCATGAAAAACTGTTAAACAGCAGAAGAGATCCTGGACACATAGGGGCACATGTCTGAAAACTGTCTCGGTCTAAAACTCTCTTTGTTGCCCAATAGCAACCAGAGTGCCCCTTTTATTTCATATAGTGCTCTGGACAAATTAAAGGGGCGCTCTGATTGGTTACTATCCACAGAAAAAGGAAATTTTAGACCTAGACAGTTTTCATTCATGTGGCCCATAGTACACTAAAGATACCACAAGTCATAGATAAAGTTAAGAGTGGCAAGCTGTCCTACTGTTGTATAGAAAAGTTGTTTAATAATAGTAAATCATGCATTTTAAGTGGCATTTCCTTTTATATTATTGTAATAATATAAACCTCTGTAAAATGATGCTTACATATTGGAGATTTTCTTTTATTATGCTTCCATCAAGCATTTATGTGCCATTCTATTACAGCATTCACTGACTGTATACAGAAAAGTGCTGTCTGTACACATCTCTAACATTAATGTTGCATTTTTATTAATCTTATAAACAATTCCTAAGAAAAATATTCAAGCTAGTAATCATTTTCAATTTCCTCTAGACCATAGTTTTAAGAATTAATGGACTTTCTTGTGCTACCTGAAAACCATTCCCAGACTTGCTAAGACTCCATCTGGTACATTGATGAGCTTACATTTCTTGCTAAGTGCTTCCCTATCTGAAAACAAGAGCAAAGCTCAAACAAAGTGAGTCATCTGTTTTTGCCTTTGCAGTCACTGCATGAGAAAATGTGGAGGTGTTAATTACAAGAATTTCACTGAGTCTTGACTAATAACAGTGTGTAAACAAATGAATGTCATACCCAGATACAGAAAAGCTTTTACTAATAAGGTAAAACTAGCAATTAGAGCTGACAGTAAAGTAATACTGGGATACTGTGCCAGCAAAAATATCCTTTAATGCAGCTCTTACTTACTGGAAAAAAAAAGCATTCTGCTTCTTCTCGTCCAGATGGAAGGAAGGAGCTTTCAGTCATTCATTCAAAATGAATTAATTGCAAATTGGTGAGCAAGCACAGAAGCTTAAATCTCTTTTGTATAAATGCACTGACCCTTTTTCTCTAAGGAAAAGACACTCAGTTTCTCATTCCCTGACCTTGAAATAATAACTGAGTTCCTAAAAGAAGGAAAATGTCACTGATAATATAACATTTTGTAATGTCTTTGAAAGAGCATTTACCTTGGTTAAATTCCTGTTTCCTGTTCATATGGTATTTTTCTCTCAACTGTTTACATATGTTTCAATTTATTTTTTTAGGATATTTTTATAATATACTGTATGTTGTTTATATTTAGATTATTATTATGATTCTTTATTTCATCTTTAAATACCGTTGTTTTAACTTACACAAGTGAATTGAGAGTAAGCTGATAATTTACAAGTAATGGTGAAATGAATATTAAAAAGCAATTAATGTCATTTATCATCTTAAGCAAATTGTTGAAATGTAGTTCTACAGACTGTGACCGGTGTGCGGCATTTGCTACTAAAATATCATGCTACAAAGTATGTGTCACTCCAATGTGATAGCTCATCAGTACATCTCAGCATAATAATATGTGTATTCAAAGTACACATTAAAAAGCACCCATCATCTAAATGTGCTGTCCTATCTAAGGACAGCATATTACAGAAATAGACCAAGTCTACAATAAGCCCAAAAGTCCCAAAAAATGGTGCACCATTTAGCTAATAAAGCCTAACAAAGGATACAGTAAACTCATAGTTTCATTTTATTTTTGAAAAAAGATCTCTCCTTGACTCTTTTGGGTTCTCTCCCCAGTGAGTAATGGTTGCGGTGCATTTGCATGTATACATGGTAGCAGTGTATCACTCATAAGGTGGATAATAGAAAACTTGTAACTATGCATTGTTGGATAGGATTTAATAGCCAAATGGCAATATTTTTCTCATGTTCTTTGGTTAATTGTAGCATGGACTCATTCTTGTAGTACTCTGCCCAGTTCAACCTCCAGGTAACATTCTTTTTACTGTAAATACTCGAGTATAAGCCTCAGCACCTAATTTTGCCCCCAAAATCTGGGAAAACTTATTGACTTGAGCATAAGCCTAGAGTGGCTACTAGTAAATCTAAAAAATAAAAATAGATACCAATAAAATTACATAGGCAGGTATAGGCAGTTTAATGACCCCATAGGCAGGTATATGTCCCCCATAAGCAGGTATAGGTACTTTAATGTCCCCAGTAGGCAGGTATAGGCATTTTAATGACCTCCATAGGCAGGTATAGACAGGCATATGTCCCCCATAGGCCGGGATAGTCAGATATAGGCAGGTATATGTGCCCCCTAGGCCGGCATAGGCAGGTAGAGGCAGGTATATGTCCCCCATGGGCACGCATAGGCAGGTATAGACAAGTATATGTCCACCATAGGCAGGCATAGGCAGGTATATGTCCCCCATAGGTGGGTATAGGCAGTTTAGTGTCCCCCATAGGCAGGTATATGTCCCCCATAGGCAGGTATAGGCAGTTTAATGTCCCCCATAGCAGGTATAGGCAGGTAAATTTCCTTTATAGGCAGGTATATGTCTCCCATAGGCAGGTATAGGCAGTTTAATGTCCCCCATAGGCAGGTATAGGCAGTTTAGTGTCCCCCATAGGCAGGTTTATGTCCCCCATAGGCAGGTATAGGCAGTTTAATGTCCCCCATAGGCAGGTATAGGCAAGTATAGGCAGTTTAATGCCCCCATAGGCAGGTATAAGCAGGTGTATGTACCCCATAGGCAGGTATAGGCAGTTTAATGTCCCCCATAGGCAGGTATAGGCAGGTTTATGTCTCCCACAGGCAGGTAGAAGCAGGTATATGTCCCCCATAGGCAGGTATAGGCAGGTATCTGTCCCTCATAGGCAGAAAGAGGCAGGTATAGGCAGGGTTTAAAAAAAATAATACAAGTACTCAACTTTTCCCCCTTGCTCCGATGTGCTCTGTGTTCTGGCACAGGTGGTGTGATGTTATCAGGCTGCACAGGCAGCGTCGTGACATGGCATGCTGCCTGTGCTGGAAACTCCGGAAGGCCACAAGTCTGCTTGTGGCCTTCCGGAGTCCTAGTGCGGAGCAGGGAGAGCTTGCGCTCTGCTCTGCAATAGTGTCTTCAGCTGTATGAGCTCCCAGAGGAGTCGCATACAGCTGAAGTATCTCTGCCAGTGCTGGGCCATGGCAGAGCCCAGACGCTGATGGGTATCTCGAGATTCAGCTGTATGTGCTCCCAGAGGAGCAGGTATAGGCATTTTTATGTCCCCCCATAGGCAGGTATAGGCAGTTTAATGTCCCCTCATAGGCAGGTATATGTCCCCCATAAGCAGGTATATGTCCCCCATAGGCAGGTATAGGCAGGCATAGGCAGTTTAATTTCCCCCATAGGCAGGTATATGTCCCCCATAAGCAATTTAATGAACCCCATAGGCAAGTATATGCAGGTTTAGGCAGTTTAATGTGCTCCATATGCAGGTATAGGCAGGTATATGTCCACCATAGGCAGGTATAAGCAGGTATAGGTCCCTTAAATGCAGGTAGAGGAAGGTGTATGTGGCCCATAGGCAGGTATATGTCCCCCATAAGCAGGTATAGGCAGGCTTTGAAAAAAAAAAAAAAAAAAGTACTCAACGTTTCCCCCTTTCTCCATTGCGCTTCGTCTTCTGGCACAGGCAGCGTGATGTCATCAGAATGCACGGGCAGAATGATGACATAACATGCTGCCTGTGCCGGGAGCACTTGCTTTCTGCTCTGCGATACTGTCTTAAGCTGTCTTCCCAGATGAGTAGCATACAGCTGAAGTATCCCTGCCAGCGCCCGTTCCATGGCAGCGCCCGGACGTTGACGGATAGCTCAAGATTTAGCAGTATGCGCTCCCAGAAGAGATCGCCATCTGTCGCCCGGGACTTGGCAGCACCCTGCTGCAGACGGTTTCTCAATTATAAGCCATGGAAGACTTGAGTACATACGGTAATAATAACACTGACTGTTTCACTTTAAACAAAAAAAAGGAAAAACAAACATATGATAAATTTCAGTTACCTTTTCAATAAAAAGGCCTTTATTAAAATACATTTCTTCACCTGAGTTATTTCCATAATTCATAGTCATATACATATTTAGAACAACAATAAATATCAGTGCTATCAAAGATAGAAGTAAACATTCCCTATATGCTTATTCAGTAGCTATTACATCGATATAGACCTCCTTTAACACTACTATTTTGAGTTTCATTGCAGGTTATTCAATATTTTCAATAATCCCTGTACTCAACAACTGATAACAGATAAATGAGGTCCTACTCAATCAAAAAAGCACTTACTTTGGGGGCAATCATATGGGAGACACACACTTTTTTCTTGTATTGTCCATATAGCATTGTCATTGTGCTTTATTATATCTTCAAAAATGTGACAGAAGGTACAGTCCATTCTCTTAGACACCAAAGAACAACAGGGTAGCCTCTTGCAGAGACTTGTCTGAATTTATCTTTGACACTTTGTATCCCAACTATTTTCATTTACAGTTAGATGATATCATGATGGCGGACTGCACCATCACACAGACTATACACATCACATCACAGGGCTGTTTCCCTTTAGTTAAAACATGTAGCAAGCAAGAATCACTTTATGGCACTATTGATCAGGATCAAAAAATATGTGTATATACTGTCACGGTTCACGCCACAGACCGTCGGCGTGCCCGTGTCTCTCATGTCCCGGCCGCTGCTGCGACATCCCTTAGTGTCCCTGGTTCTCTGCACACACCTGTCCTGGCTCCTTCCACTGCTGAAGCCTCACCATCTCTGCTTCCTCCAGCTCCCTGGCATCCTGTGCGCACACCTGCTCCCTATAGGGTCACGCGCGCGTCACTGCACCGCATTTATTGAGACAGTCTTCCTGTTCCTGCCCTGTAACCTCTGACCCCTGGCTACTTAAGGAACCTCCTACCTGTACTCATTGTCAGTTCGTTGTTGTCTTCTGCACTAGAGCTTGACCCCTTACCTATTGTACATCTGCCGCTGTACCGGTACCTGCTGCTAAATATATTCTGGCACCTGTCTGGGACTCTGTCTTACGTTTACTGCAGCATCCCTTTATCAGCCTCTAGTACCCAGACCTGCACTTTGGCTACCCACCGCCGGCATCTGCCATCTGTGCCTGCAGTGGGCCCTGAGGATCCACACCAGGATATCTGCGGTCAGCGCTTCGGCATATGTTTGTCAGCGCCGCAATCAGTTACAGTACGAACTGACCATCAAATATGGATCCTGCCGGAGTGACTCTGCCTGACCTGGTAGCTGTGGTGAACCATCATGGCGTCCACCTGGAGCAACTGTTTCAAAAACTGCAGACCATCACCACCCGTCTGGACCAAGTTGTGTCAGAAATGGCATCTACACCTGCTCCACCACCTGCTGTGGTTCCGCCTCCGTCTGCCATTTCCAGTCCCAGCCTGCACCTGCCTCTGCCTGCCCATTATTCTGGAGACCCCCATACGTGTCACGGCTTCCTCAACCAGTGCACCATCCACTTTGAGGTCCTGGTCCATCAGTTCCACTCTGACCGTGCCAAGGTCGCCTTCATCATCAGCCTGCTCTCAGGTGAAGCCTTGGCCTGGGTCTCGCCTCTGTGGGAGAGAAGTGATCCGCTGATAGGGGACCTCCAGGCGTTCCTGAGCACCTGCCGGAAGACCTTCGAGCTACCTGGGCGCAACACCTCTGCTGCTTCTTCCCTGCTCCGGTTCCGTCAAGACGACTCCACCGTGGGACAATATACCATCCAGTTCCGTACCCTGGCCTCCAAGCTTGCCTGGAACAACGAGGCCCTCGTTGCTGCCTTCTGGGGAGGTCTCGATGGACGCATCAAGGACGAGTTGACTGGTCGTGATCTACCTTCCACCCTGGACGACCTCATCGCTTTAGCTACCCGGATCGACATCCGTTTTGCGGAGAGGGAGTTAGAGCTTCGCCAAGTGCCTGTGTCCTCTCGTCCTCGCAAGCTTCCGTCTCATCTTGTTCCTGAAACCACAAGCCCACCTCGCCTGACACCTGCGTTTTTCCAAGATGAGCCCATTGAGGTCAACCGTACTCATCTCACCACAGAGGAACGCTCCCGTCGACGCAGCTTAAACCTGTGTCTGTACTGCGGTGGTACCCGTCATTACCTCAAGAACTGCCCAGTCCACCCAGCTGCGCCCCGGAAACCCCAGTGCAATGGTGTTGTGGGTGAAGTGACCCTGAATCAAGATGCCTTTGTTCCTCGTCTGACCACTCCAGTCACTCTACGTTTATCAATCAAAAACGTACACATAGGCTGTATGGACAAAACATTGAACTTTACTTCATTTTTATAAATTGGTGCATAAAAGACATAGTTGTATGACGAACACCTTAGGCAATGAAAAAACATATGAAAACGTGGCAGTACTTAGCTGTATAGCTTCTCCTGTTTAGGAGATGAGTGATAGTCCCATAGTAGACTAGTAGGAGCCGATCATGCTGAGTTGCAGCCCAGTGCCGCCATGCAATGACGCGACGTTTCGGAAGGCACGCCTTCCTTTCTCAAGCATGATGCTTGAGACAGGAACGCGTGCCTTCCGACACGTCGCGTCATGGCATGGCGGCACCGGGCTGCAACTCAGCATGATCGGCTCCTACTAGTCTACTATGGGACTATCACTCACCTCCTAAACAGGAGAAGCTATACAGCTAAGTACTGCCACGTTTTCATATGTTTTTTCATTGCCTAAGGTGTTCGTCATAGAACTATGTCTTTTATGCACCAATTTATAAAAATGAAGTAAAGTTCAATGTTTTGTCCATACAGCCTATGTGTACGTTTTTGATTGACATAGGGGAGTCTAAGCAAGGTACTCCTAACGGCTGGGACTATAACGTGTGCACTGCTAATATACGGCATTGTTTGCAATTATTGGATAAAGTACTCTACGTTTATCATCTGGTGCCGCCTATGAAGTTCCTGCCTTGCTGGATTCCGGCTCCTCTGAGAACTTTATCCACCCTTCTCTGCTGGAGAAGTTCAGCCTGCCTGTCTCCCGTCTAGAGAAGCCCCTACGTTTCTCTTCCATCAACGGGGAGATCCTGAAGGAGCCAGTCAAGTTTCGTACCCAGCCTGTGTCCTTGAAGGTTGACAGTTCCCACCAGGAAAATCTGTCCTTTTACGTGCTGCCTAGTTCGTCTGCTCCAGTCCTGCTCGGGCTCCCATGGTTCCAGCTTCACAACCCATCCCTGGATTGGAAAACGGGTGAAGTTGTCCAATGGGGCAAGCATTGCCACTCTAGCTGTCTCAAGCCCGCCCATCTAGAGCAGCCCTGCCCACCCGTTTCTCTGCCTGTATGTTCTGCTGTGCCAAGGGAAGAACCATGTGTGCAGGAAGAGCCTCTGGTCTGCAAAGACACCTCTGACTCCCACCCACCCCACCCCCTGCCTACTATTTCTGCTTCTTCTCCCCAGGTCCAAGAAGTTACCCGGGACTCTCTGGACACCTCCTCTGAAGACGGCTCCTGGGATACCGAGGAGGAGGTGGTTACCCCAAGCTGTTTTGTGGGTACCCGGCTAGCCCGGAGGGGAGGGCTTAAGGGGGTTGGGGTACTGTCACGGTTCACGCCACAGACCGTCGGCGTGCCCGTGTCTCTCATGTCCCGGCCGCTGCTGCGACATCCCTTGGTGTCCCTGGTTCTCTGCACGCACCTGTCCTGGCTCCTTCCACTGCTGAAGCCTCACCATCTCTGCTTCCTCCAGCTCCCTGGCATCCTGTGCGCACACCTGCTCCCTCTAGGGGCACACGCGTCACTGCACCGCATTTATTGAGACAGTCTTCCTGTTCCTGCCCTGTAACCTCTGACCCCTGGCTACTTAAGGAACCTCCTACCTGTACTCTTTGTCAGTTCGTTGTTGTCTTCTGCACTAGAGCTTGACCCCTTACCTATTGTACATCTGCCGCTGTACCTGTACCTGCTGCTAAATATATTCTGGCCCCTGTCTGGGACTCTGTCTTACTTTTACTGCAGCATCCGTTTATCAGCCTCGAGTACCCAGACCTGCACTTCGGCTACCCACCACCGGCATCTGCCATCTGTGCCTGCAGTGGGCCCTGAGGATCCACACCAGGATATCTGTGGTCGGCGCTTCGGCATATGTTTGTCAGCGCCGCAATCCGTTACATATACAACACCATAAAAAGCTTTGCTTTGGAAGTACCTTGTTAAGCAGCGGTCCCCAACATTTTTTCCACCAGGGACCGGTTTGATGCACGACAATTTTTCCATGGCCCAGTGGGAGGGGGGCGGGGTTATTGGGGACGGGGTTATTAGGGCGGGGCTATGGAGTGGGTTGGATGTTTAGAATCACACACAAAAAAAAAAAACAATACAGTGTATACTGTGTCATTTAGGGGTATAGTATGGGGTAACCAGTATTTTATAACTGGAGACTGATTGTCAGCTCTGTGGGTCACTATTATATTAATAATGCTGACCCATAGAGCTGATAATCAGTCTGCAGTAATATTGATGACCTCTGTGGGTCAGCATTATACATGTATATAGTATACATATGTAATCAGCTCTGTCATTATAGAGATATATGCCCCCTGTAATAAATAAATATAGCCCCCCTGTAGTATAATAATAGATAGCTGCCCCAGTAGTGATACATAGCTGCCCCAGTAGTGATACATAGCTGCCCCAGTAGTGACAGTGATACATAGATAGCTGCCCCAGTAGTGATAATACATAGATAGCTGCCCCAGTAGTGATAGTGATACATAATAGCTGCCCCAGTAGTGATAGTGATACATAATAGCTGCCCCAGTAGTGATAGTGATACATAGATAGCTGCCCCAGTAGTGATAGTGATACATACATAGCTGCCCCAGTAGTGATAGTGATACATAGATAGCTGCCCCAGTAGTGATAGTGATACATACATAGCTGCCCCAGTAGTGATAGTGATACATACATAGCTGCCCCAGTAGTGATAATACATAGATAGCTGCCCCAGTAGTGATAATACATAGATAGCTGCCCCAGTAGTGATAATACATAGATAGCTGCCCCAGTAGTGATAGTGATACATAGCTAGCTGCCCCAGTAGTGATAGTGATACATAGCTAGCTGCCCCAGTAGTGACAGTGATACATAGATAGCTGCCCCAGTAGTAATGATACATAGATAGCTGCCCCAGTAGTGACAGTGATACATAGATAGCTGCCCCAGTAGTGACAGTGATACATAGATAGCTGCCCCAGTAGTGACAGTGATACATAGATAGCTGCCCCAGTAGTGATAGTGATACATAGATAGCTGCCCCAGTAGTGATAATACATAGATAGCTGCCCCAGTAGTGATAATACATAGATAGCTGCCCCAGTAGTGATAGTGATACATAGATAGCTGCCCCAGTAGTGATAGTGATACATAGATAGCTGCCCCAGTAGTGATAGTGATACATAGATAGCTGCCCCAGTAGTGATAGTGATACATAGATAGCTGCCCCAGTAGTGACAGTGATACATAGATAGCTGCCCCAGTAGTGACAGTGATACATAGATAGCTGCCCCAGTAGTGATAGTGATACATAGATAGCTGCCCCAGTAGTGATAGTGATACATAGCTAGCTGCCCCAGTAGTGATAGTGATACATAGCTAGCTGCCCCAGTAGTGATAGTGATACATAGCTAGCTACCCAGTAGTGATAGTGATACATAGCTAGCTGCCCCAGTAGTGATAGTGATACATAGATAGCTGCCCCAGTAGTGACAGTGATACATACATGTAGAAAAATTGCAAATTTAGAACAGCACCAAATGTCCTCCGTTTCCGTTCATCCAACACTTCTAATGCAGCAGACCGCCAAAAAAGGAGGGAGGCCCTACCCTCACAGCCAGATATCAACAAATAACATACAGGATGGCGTCAGCATCAGTGTTCTTTATTGTGAGATCCCAGAGTACAAAATAGCAGCAACGTTTTCACTCTGCTCGAGCATTTGTCTGCGCTCAATAAAGTCTGTCAAAATACAGCAGCATATATATAGCAAAGGGTGGTACACACAATGTGTCGGAAAAACCAATCACAATTTCATTATTCCCATCCTTAACTAATGTCATAGGTATAACATACTTTCAATCCACCAATAGTGGGCTAAAATTAAAATCGACATAGATAACACACTAGAGATCGTCATTTGGACAATACTGATCAGAGCTGTGATCACATCTCTACATCCTGCGTCTTCTAAGTGATCTCGACTGCCAATAGACACAGGAACAACTAGAAAATATTCAACACGCTGACTGCGCTGACTCGATGCCCCACAGTGCACATCGTGGAAGTGCCTCAGCGCTCAATCTATCTGCAATCTCATGCCCAAACTACAGCTTCCAATTCATTACACGTAAGTGTTATAACAATGTCATAACTCAAATACAAGGTCATTCATATAGCATAGAGACAGCCACTGAATGATCCACGGCCAGATGCTATGATATGACAATCTAACCTCTAGTCTCAACATCTTTTCAGCGGAGCCAATTACCCCTATTTCTATTAAATTCCCCTACACAAATACTATAACAATGTTTTTGAAGGTGCAGCATCAACAATTAAAAAGGCATCTCTGATTGTAGAAGACTACATTGTATCAGTGATCAAGCACCCCGCTCATCACACGCGTCCCATCTTCCTAAAAAATAACTAAAAAATTCCTTAGTCTAGAAACCATTAAGGAAACAATTTAACAAACCAACTATGAGTATTTTACACTAATATAAACATCAGATAAACTAGAAAGTAGTTTACCAACAATTATACATCTATATTTAATCCTTGTGGATGCAAAAAGTTTTTAGATCAAACAATCCCCTAAGTTACTCCTTCTATTTCAACAATCTTTCACGATCCCTCCCGCTTCTCAATGGGTGCTAATGATCAGATAACCCTAAATCTTAATTTGGGAAATCGAGCTGTGCCCTTCTCCACAAAATGTTTGCTACGAGGCAAATCCAACATTTTTCTCCTGAATAGGGTACTTTTATGTTTATTAAGTTCTGATTCCCGTATTTCCATATGATGTGTTTCTCCTATGTAGAAGTCAAACTACAAGGACAAGTTAAACATATATATCACGTATCTGATCGTACAGTGTATCTGTCTCGCAGTCCTAAATTTGAGAGTCCTGTAAAATGATGAGCAAAAGACAAGTCACCCATAACAGATACCACAGTTACAACAACTAGGCAGGGGAAAATTACAACTACGAGGGGGCTACGACGAATTTAAGACCAACATTTTTTCCTTCAGTGATGAAATTTTCTGCAAGAAGACTCTGAATCTATTAGCAATAAATAGGCATTTGACATGATTCTACTCATGTGGAGAGTTTCTCCAGAGAGAACTTTAACCATGGCTGAACAGAATCATGGTTACTCAACTTTTGTAGACACAGCTGTGCAAAGCTTAGTTATCTAAGCCGAGTCTGTGGATAGTTTCAAGGATAGAGCTTACACAAAAATTTAATTGAGGATCACAGATCGGAAATTGAGAGAATCAAACGTGACAAGTGGCACCCGTGATTTAGAGGATTATCTGCAGTGAAAGATATATACCTGGCAGGGACAACAAATCCAGAATGTAGATGGACAGAAGAAGTTCCGCAATATTGGCATGCAAAATTTTGGATATACGACAGCGAACTCAGACTCCACGATGAGATCAGTTTACATCAGATTTTGTGTTAGATTTCAGAAACCCCAGACAAGGAAATAAATACAAGAAGGTGGCCGAAACATCACCGTCAACAGAAGAGGCAGAGGAAATGAAGATTCCTATTCCAGAAATGTGCTTTCCACTGTCCAATGGAAGGAACTGTCCCAATCGAGTGACACGCAGGAATCAACAGCAATTAAAACAACAGGTGAGACTTGTAGTCACCATCTCTTCAGTTCAAGTTATCAGAAGTTAGAGGATTAAAGAGTAAATTGAATAGGGGTTCTTTCTTTTAGCCAGCTGCTCGCTTTTAGGACGAGGATTGTCAGTTTGAAGCAGTCGATCTTCAATGAGATTTTTTATAGGAGATGCCGAGATTGAAAGACCCTTTAACTGATAAGAATTGTGTTGAGTAACAATGATGAAAATTGTGAATGGGGTCGAATTACTGAGTCAGTTGTTTGTATGAGTGACGTACATCGAACAGTTAACTACTAATTTAAGTACAAAATCTACATATAGGAATATATCACGATAGGGCAAAATTGTTTTTTTTTGTCATATGCAGAGAGAGAGGCATTGAGGGGTTTGATTGGAGAATCGCGTCACTGGTCATGAAAACAAGAGGACTAAAGGGGAGCGGGTTGTAGGTGATGAAGATAAGTAGCCAGTAATGAGTCAAGTGAGATCCTATCAGTCAGTTTGAATGATTTTGAGGTCCTGATAATCGTGTTTAGATCGATACCCCAATAGTATATGATATAGATGCCGTAAATCAAATATTGTTATTGATGGAGCAATATGTGAGAAAATCATTGACATTTCAACGCTGGTACATTTCTTAAAAGTTACTTCACCTGTGACCCACGTGCATACACCCTTCCTAAGATACATAAGGATTTGGAGAACCTCCTGTAAAGACCTATTGTCTCAGGGAGGGACTCGATTTTTAGTAACCATTGTATTTTTTGTATAGGGTCATACTTTGTTTGCTACTCCGCTCCATCCTATGTCAGGACAACAGCTGATCTTTTTTATGTTAAAGCGTGACGTAAAACTATCATTTGCCTGATCGTTCACTTTTTGTTTCTATTGATTTAGTCTCAACTTTACACCTCTATTGACCATACAATGGGATTGAGGCTGTTTCTGGAGCGCCTCGCGCTCGGCACCGCGACTGCGCACCGAGGTTGCACACTTTGTCATCACGGTCCTACTGTGGATGGTCTCGAAAGGAATTATTTCCTCTTTGGGATAAATTTTATATCGTCCAGAAGAGGGGACGGTGCCATGGGGTCCAATGTGGCCCCCACATATGCTAACGATCTTTATGGCTTTCGCCTTGAGGCAACAGGTCGTATAGTTTATCAGCATCTCCATGATCTCGATATATCGCCATTCTGTGCTGGTGGCGTTCAATTTGATGGACATTTTTCTGATCTGGACAGATCCTGAGGATCTGGAGCATATTCACAGATATTTAAATAATAGTAGGTCTGGGTTGCAATTTACAAAAAGTGTATCTGATTGTTCCTTACAATTTTTGACTCTGGTAGATGTTCGTCATGCACATTGAGACTGGATACAACAATTTGGTCTCTCTATCTGTAACGGATCGTATAAGAATTTGTTACAATTTCATAGTGCACGATATCTCGATAACATATGATCAATTCCCTCCCCTGGAAGCCAATTGATAAGTTAGAGATGTTGTCTCTGATGAAGTTATAGTTGGATACTCTCGGTTTCGAAGATAGTGCGAGGAAATTTATCCTAGGGGGTTATCCGAGAGGCATTATTTGAAGAAACATCATATCACGGCTTTAAAAAATGATGTCAGAAGTGATGATACCCTTATACGAGGTGAAGCAGAAACAACACTCTGGATCCCTTTTTTGTCACAACCTATAGTAAATTAGGGACTGAAATTTCCAAATGCCTTAAAAAGAATGGGAATATTCTGCGGAGTGGGTTCCTGTGATTCCTGAATTTGCGTAACTCCAAGGATGTCTAAGTCGTCGTAATAAAAATTTACGAGATAAACTTGTCAGATCTGATTGTTTTGAGGACAGAGTAAAAACAAGACATACTTGGTAACCCCCAAAATTTGGTAATTTTTCCCTGCCTAAGTTTGTTGAAACTGTGTGTACATCTGTTAAGGGGTGACTCTTTTGCTCATCCTTTTACAGGACGTCAAATTAGGCTGCCCCAGTAGTGTTAGTGATACATAGCTGCCCCATTATGATACATAGCTGCCCCAGTAGTTAGAGTGATACATAGAGAGCTGCCCCAGTAGTGACAGTGATACATAGATAGCTGCCCCAGTAAGTGACCACATAGCTGCCCCAGTAAGTGAAAGTGACACATAGCGTGCGCTGCCCCCAGTAAGTAATGAGATACAATTAGTAGCTGTCACCTAGTAGTAAGATACAATAGCTTCCCCAGTAGTAATGATACATAGCTGCCCCAGTAGTAATGATACATAGCAGCCCCCAGTAGTAATGATAGATAGCTGCCCCAGTAGTAAAGATACATAGCTGCCCCAGTAAGTAAAGATATACATACTGTCCCAGTAGTAATGATACAATCTGCCCCAGTATTAAAGATACATAGAAAACTGCCCTAGGAAAAAAAACAGTATAATGATCCATTGCTGGCCCCCAGTAGTAATGATACATTAGCTGCCCAGTAGTAAATTACATGATAGCTCCGCCAGTATGATATATACATAGATGAGCTGCCGGCCAGGTAGTAATTGCGACATAGCTGTCCCCAGTAGTAATGGCTACATAGTTGCCCCAGTAAAGGTATATGATAAGATACTGTCCCAGTAGTAATGATAGATAGCTGCCCCAGTAGTAATGATAGATAGCTGTCCCCAGTAGTAATGATACATAGATAGCTGCCCCAGTAGTAATAATAGATAGCTGTCCCCAGTAGTAATGATAGATAGCTGCCCCCAGTAGTAATGATAGATAGCTGCCCCAGTAGTAATGATAGATAGCTGTCCCCAGTAGTAAAGATACATAGAAAACTGCCCCAGTAGTAATGATATATAGCTGCCCCAGTAAGAAAGATAAATAGCTTCCCAGTAGTAATGAAACATGATAGCTGCCCCAGTATGATTAATACATAGATAGCTGCCCCCAGTAGTAATGCTACATAGCTGTCCCAGTAGTAATGCTACATAGTTGCCCAGAAATAATGATATATATCTTGTCGCCAGTAAGTAATGTAGATAGCTGGCTCCAGTAGTAATGATAGATTGCTGGTCACAGTAGTAAGATACATAGATAGCTGCCCCAGTAGTAATGAAATATAGCTGTCCCAGTAGATAATGATAAACAGCTGCCACCAGTAGTAATGATACATAGCTTCCCCCGGTAGTAATGATACATAGCTGCCCCCAGTACTTGTAATGATACATAGCTCCTCCCGTATTATTGATACATAGCTGCCCCCAGTAGTAATGATACATAGCTGCCCCATAATTAATGATTACATAGATAGCTGCCCCAGTAGTAATGATACATAGATTAACTGCCCAGTATTAATGACACAATAGCTGCCCAGTAAGTAATTGTATATAGCTGGCCCCAGTAGAATGATACATTAGGATAGACTGCCCCAGTATTTAATGATACAATAGCTGCCCGCAGTAGTATGATACATGGATAGCTGCCCAGTAGTGGATAAGAACATAGATAGCTGCACTCCAGTTAGGTAATCGCTATCAGACTGCCCCAGTATAATGATAGATAAGCCTGCCCCAGTAGTAATGATAGATAGCTGGCCCCAGTAAGTAATGCTACATAGCTGCCCAGTAGTAATGATAGATAGCTGTCCCAGTAGTAATGCGCTACTTAGACTTTGCCCCAGAAGTAAGTGATAAAGATATCTGTCCCAGTAGTAATGCTCACAGTAGCTCCCTAAGAATTACATAGGGGTGGGGGGGGGAAAACGGTAAAAGTAGTAATGCTACATAGCTGACCCAGTATTAATGATACATAGATAGCTGCCCCAGTAGTAATGATAGATAGCTGCCCCAGTAGTGAATGCACAGAGATAGCATCCTCCAGTAGTGCTGGCCCCGACAAGAGATACTGCCTCCCAGTATTGGCTTCCCCCATAGATAGCTGCCTCGATTAGTGCTGCTACAGAGATAGCTTCCCCCCAGTAGGTGCTTGCACCCCCAGTGATAGCTGCCCCCAGTAGTGTGCCCCAGAGATAGCTGCCCCAGTAGTGCTGCCCCAGTAGTGCTACCCCCAGAGATAGCTGCCCCCAGTAGTGCTGAGCCCAGTAGTGTGCTGCCCCCCAGGGATAGCTGCCCCAGTAGTGGCTGCCCCAAGATAGCTTTCCCCCGATAGTGCTTGCCGGCCCATTAGATAGCTGCCCCCATAGATAGCTGCCCCCCAGAGATAGCTGACCCCAGTAGTGCTGACTCCCCATTAGTGGGCTGCCCCAGAGATAGCTGCCCCCAGTAGTGCTTGCTGCACCCAGAGTGGTCTGCCCCAAGAGTAGCTGCCCCCAGAAGTGGCTGCCCCAGTATGTGCTGCCTAGTATTGCTGGCCACCCCCCCCCCCCCCCAAGGAGATAGCTGCCCCTATAGTGCTGCCGCCCAGAGATATCTGCCCTATGTAGTGAGCTGCCCCCAGAGATAGCTGGCCCCTAGTAAGTTGCTGCTCTCCCGAGATAGCGGCCCCCAGTAGTGCTGCCCCCAGAGATAGCTGCCCCGAGATAGCTGCCCCCAGTAGTGAGCTGCCCCCTCTAGAGAGATATAGCTGCCCCCAGTAGTGGCTGCTCAGAGATTATCTGCCCCATTAGTGCTGACCCCAGAGATAGCTGCCCCAGTAGTCTGCTCCAGAGATCAGCTGGCCCCAGTAGTCTTGCTGCCAGATATAGCTTGCCCAGTAGTGCTGTGCCTCCCGAGATAGCTGCCCCCAGAGATAGCGCCCAAGTTAGTGCTGCCCCCCAGAGATAGCTGTCCCCAGATAGTGCTGCCCAAGAGTGCTTGCCGCCCATAGAACAGCAGCCCCCAGTAGTGCTGCCCCAGTAGTGGCTTGCCCCAGAGATTACTGTCCCCCCCAGAGATAGCTGGCCTCCAGTAGTGCTGCCCCAGAAGATAGCTGTCCCCAGTAGTAGCTGCTCCAGAGATAGCTGCCCCAGTAGTGGCTGGCCCCCAAGATAGCTGCTCCCAGAGATAGCTGCCCCAAGTAGTGCTGCGCCCAGAGATAGTCTGTCTACAGTAGTGCTTCCCCCCAGTAGTGCTTGCCCCCAGAGATAGCTGCCCCCCAGTAGTGCTGCCCCATGTATGCTGCCCAAGAGATAGCTGCCCTAGTAGTGCTGCCCAAGATAGCGTGCCCCCAATAGTGCTGCCCCCGAGATAGCTGCCCCCAGAGATAGCTGCCCTCCAGAGATAGCTGCCCCCAGTAGTGCTGCCGGCAGGGATAGGCTGCCCCCAGAGAGTAGCTGCCCCAAGGTATTTCTGCCCCCAGAGATATCTGCTCCCAGTAGTGCTGCCCGCCAGAGATAGCTTGCCCCAGTAGGTGCAGCACCCAGAGATAGCTGCCCCAGTAGTCCCTTTCCCAAGATAGCTGCCACCGATAGAGCTTGCCCCGAGAAGTGCTGCCCCCAGAAGTTCCTGCCACCAGATAAATGTTGCCCCCAGAGATAGCTTGCCCCCATAGTGCTGCCTCCCAGAGATAGGCTGCCGCCCTGTAGTGCTGCCCCCAGTAGTGCTGCCCCAGAGATAGGCTTCCCCCCAGTAAGTGCTGCCCCCAGTAGTGCTGCCCTAGTAAGTGCTGCCAGCCCAGAGATAGCTGCGCCCTAGTAGTGCTGCTCCCAGAGATAGATGCCCTAGTAGTCTGCCCCCAGAGATAGCTGCCCCTCTTTTAGCGTATCATTTCTTTCTAGTAGTGCCTGGCTAGAGTCTCTCAACAAAAAGGGGGGGGGGGTGGGGATGGGGAAAAAGCGTAAAAGCCGCCCCCGAGATAGCTGCCCTCAGTAGTGCTGCCCCCAGAGATAGCTGCCCCCGAGATAGCTGCCCCCAGTAGTGCTGCCCCCCTGAGATAGCTGCCCCCAGTATGGCTGCTCCAAGATTAGCTGCCCCCATAGTGCAGCCCCGAGATGGCTGCCCCATACTGCGCACCAGAGATAGCTGGCCCCAGGTAGTGGCTGCTCCAGAGATAGCTGCCCCAGTAGTGCTGCCCCCATAGATAGCTGCCCCCAGAGATAGCTGCCCCAAGTTATGCTGCCACCAATATAAGCTGTCACCCCAGTAGTGCTGCCCAGTATGCTGCCCCCAGAGATAGCTGCCCCCGATAATAGCTGCCCCCAGGTAGTGCTTGCCCCAGTATTGCTGCCCCATAGATAGCTGCCGCCCAGAGATAGCTGCCCCATAGTGCTCCCCAGAGATAGCTTGCGCCTGTAGTGAAGGCCCCAGGTAGTGCTAGCCCCAGAGATAGCTGCCCCTAGGTATTGCTGCCCCCAGAGTTAGCTGCTCAGAGATAGCTGCACCCAGAGATAGCTGCCCCCCAGTAGTGCATGCCCCAGAGAATAGCTGCCCCCAGAGATAGCTGCCCCAATAGTTTATCTGCCCCAGAGATAGCTGCTGTCCAGTAGTGCTGCCCCAGAGATAGCTGCCCTAGCAGCTAGTGCTGCCCCCAGATATAGCTGCCCCAGTAGTCCTTTTCCCCAGTAGATAGCATGCCCCAGTAGTGCTGCCCCGAGTAGTGCTGCCCCAGTATTGCTGCCCCCCAGAGATAGTTGCCCCCAGAGATAGCTGGCCCCAGGT
Organism: Phyllomedusa bahiana; assembly: GCA_025379985.1. Taxonomy (NCBI): domain Eukaryota; kingdom Metazoa; phylum Chordata; class Amphibia; order Anura; family Hylidae; genus Phyllomedusa; species Phyllomedusa bahiana. The sequence continues at coordinate 130,351 of JAODAL010001935.1, forward strand.
TTGCGGCCCCCAGAGATAGCTGCCCCAGTAGTGCTGCCCCACTAGTGCTGCCCCCAGAGATAGCTGCCCCCAGAGATAGCTGCCCCCAGTAGCAGCCATGAGGAAAAGAAAAAAAGTAATAATTAGTCACTTCACACTTTCCGGATCCCGGCCCGTACTCCTCCATCCCGGCAGCCGACAGCAAGCGAGCGCCGCGGGGGGTGTGACGTCACTGTGCATTCACACTCCCGTGCGCCGCTCATCCATTGTAGATTACAGCGCTCAGTGAGCGCAGCATCTACAACGATAGGGAAAGCAGGGACAGAGCTCCTCTTGATGCAGCCGATTAGATCTGCTGCTGGCCGGATTACAGCGGCCTACGCAGAGAAGATGCCGGAACCAGTATAGCCGGACTAAAGTCACCGGGCAGCCGCATCCAGGTGTAGCCGGCGCCGCGGACCGGCAGGGGATTGGCTAAGGCCCAGTGCCTGTCCGCGGTTGGGGACCCCTATTGTTAAGTATATTATATATTTTACTGAATTAAAATTGGCTAAATTAAAAATTTCCCAAATTTCCCCCCATAAAACTTAAAAATAGTCCCCAACTGTATAAAATAATTCACTTTTTATTCACTGTTGATCCAGCTTTTTAAGGGTTGGTAAAATGCCCCAGTATTTTTTTAAAATTTTTTTTTGGACTGATAAATGCAGCCATAAATGACACAGTTATGTGCCTTTTTCCCTTGCATCATTGCTATGGTTTTCACATCCTGAGTGGTGATATTAGCATATGACTGCTGAGGCAACTGATTTTGCGCAAACCCTTTTTGTTTACAAAACAAAAATTTTGTTTTTTCATAAAGAAATTTTTAAAACAACCAAAAAATTTTTTACAACAAAATGAAGAAAAATAATTAGTTTTAAAAATGGTTTTTTTGTGTCTTTGTTATTAAACCTGGATTGTAATAAGGAGGGACAAGAAACATAATTATTTTTTTAAATGTGGTGCTGGTAAAAAAAAAAAAATTTTGGGGGTGCGACAACAAATAAGGAAACCCTCAAATAAGGAAAACTTTTGTGATAAAAAATAATACAATTTTTTGGGGCTTAATAATATAATAAGAACCAAATTATTGGATAAACATGTATGCCTGGGAAAGTTAAAAGGAGCAGCAGAGGAAAACTAGCATCAAGATGGAATATAAATGGACTCCGAAAATGCCCCATTCCGCGAATGAAAAATAAAAAACAGGGGAAAATTTGGGGAAAAAATATCCAAAATGGTTTCTAAAGAGCAAAAATTTAATTGAAAGTTTTTAAACATCAAATTAATCAAAAAAGGAGGGCCCAACCCGGGTTTTTAATGTAAATGATTTGGGAAAGGCCCAAAATGAGCTCCCGTTTTTAAATCTTTTCCCTTTGAGCTCTCTTGAGAGATGTGGACAGATTGCAGTATGCTTGCTTTGTTGCTTTGTCAAAAATATCTCCACAGAACAAATGTACTCAAAGCTTTAGAAAAAAAAAACAATGTTTATTATACAAGGATTTTTTCTTTTTACTTTTTCATATCAAGAATTGCATGTAAAAACATTATTTGAAACTCTGCTTCAGCAGCGGTTTTAAATACATATGACAAAAATAATATTTTAATACCAAAAAATACTAATTTATATTAGCAAATTAGCTAAATATTTATTTCCATACCTATGTACTTAAATACAAAAAATTTTTAAATATGCAAAAAGAATGAAAAAAAATGGGTTTTTTGACCTTTTTTCCCAAATAGAGTTCTTTAAAAAAGAATCCCTTGGATTTTAGGGAAATAAAGGAAGAAACTAATTAAACAATCAGTTCAAGGGGTTTAAATTTGGTTTTTTGCAAGGAAATAGAACAATATTTTTAACCTATAAAAGCAAACCCGCAAAACCAAAATAAAAAAAAATGGAAAATTTCAAGGCCTTTTGGTTTTGGGAAAATTTTTTATGATTAACACATTCAAGAAGAAAACCCCCTAAAATTTTTCTAGAAAATTTTAATTAAAGAAATAATTAAAAAAATTGAAAAATTTTTAATTATATTAAAACATTTTGGGTTGAAACAGTATATTGGGCAAAAAAGGTGGATTTTATAGGTTTTTGTTTTTAGATAAGGGGTAAAAAATTTAAACAAAAAGGGCTTAAAATATAATTGTCAAATAAAAACCCTTTGGGGTGGAAAGGTTTTAACCCGTAAAACAATTTAAAAAGGGAGTAAAATTAAACCCTGCTACCAAAAAAAATCCACAAACAAAACAAATTTAAAGCATTCAAATGATTCCCAGTTGCAGTGGAGTAAACAAGGTCAGTTCATTCTGTAACAACTAGTGGTGTCAGTATGCACTGACTCCATGGACCTGGGGTGCTTGGTGTGGATCCTCTGTGATCACCGCGGGCAAAGATAGCATAGTTGTAGACACCACAAGGGAGCGGAGTCCAAGGGGTCCACAGTCTGCACCTGAGCCTGCCGCAAGGCTGGATGGGTTTCGCTGCAGGGAACCCCCAGGTCACTACCCCTGATGTGGCTACCCATGATGACAGTCGAAGTGCAGGACAAGGACACTGGGTGCCCGGCGTAGAGATGACTGGCCTTCATAAGGCCGTCTAGTGCCGTGGGCAGATGACAAAGTCCTATGCAAGATAGCAGGCAGGTAGAAACGGGCTTAATGGCAGGTAACAAGAGAACGGAGGCATTGGAACAGCAATCTGGACACAGCAGGGTTAAATGAAGATTGGAAGCTGGTCCCAGGCAGGTAGCTGACAGGCAAGTCAGCAAGATACAGCAGAAACAGGAATACCGGTGTCATACTGGGAGGACAGTAGGTAACAGTAGTATAAACAGGTAACAAGCTGACAGGCTAAACATACGTAGGTAGCAGACTGGAATCATGCAGAGAAACGAGAACCAAAGATCCAGGAGCTCTCAGTCGGACAAATCATGAACTGACCAGGAACAGAGGCAAGACTTCACCTGATAAATCACAGGAGGTTCTGTAGTCATCTCCGATAGGTAATTGGGATACTGTCCCTTTAAATCCAGACCAGCGAGTGCGCACCCAACCTAAGTAGAGTGTGCAATACCAGACAGGAACAGGAGCGAGGACAGATGAGTAGCAGCATTAACAAGGGGCACAGCAACAGGTATAGGAATCGGGGATGCAAACAGGCAAACAGACAAGTCAGCGGTCCACAACAGCAGCTGCGGTGTGAATGGGAACAGGACAGAAGCAAGTTCCCAGCCATGTCCATGGTCCAGAAACGAGGGCAGTGGCATGCACTGTGACACCAGTTTAGGACACATTCTGAACAGATAACCTAGAATTTTCACAGCATAAAACAGAATGCATACTGTTATCCATAAGATTTAAATCATTAAAAACAGCTCAAAATTCTCAAAAATTAATAAAAAATACTTAAAATTTAATAATAATCTCTAAACATTGTCCACTTTATCTTCTTTTTAGAAAAGACAGGATATTTATTTATTTTATGAATTTATTTTACATAGCACTGTACAGAGTTTGCTATCACTTAGATTGATAATTAATTTATTAGCAAGCTGAAAAAGTCCAAACCCTTCTAGGATAAAGGATCAAACTGTTGTTCTATGCTGTGGGTATGTTGTTTAAAGACTATCCAATGTGTATAATAGTCTTTTCAGTTCTAATCAGTATTGCACTGTCGGTGCCTGGGGCCCACCAGTATAATTTATATCCGAGGGCCTTCCTATGGAGTTGTACATGCCTCTTGTATTCTGCCTCTTGATTTTTGCCTCTTTTTCTCTACCTTTTTGCCTCTCCCAATGTATATGCAGTTTTAAAGAAACTCCATGTCTGTCATACACAAGGGCCCACAAGGGTCTGTCATACACAAGGGAGGGGAGGCGCCCGTCCAGTGTCACAGAGGGGGGTGGGGGAGGGGAGGACCTCGTCAAGCGTCACAGAGGGGGGGAGGGGCGGCGCCCGTCCAGTGTCAAAAGAGGGGGGGGGGCCGTCTAGTGTCACGGAGGGGGGAGAGGTGCCCGTCCAGTGTCACGGAGGGGGGGGGGGGGGAAGTGCCCATCCAGTGTCACGGGGGGGGGAGGGGGCCATCCAGTGTCACGGAGGGGGGGGGAGGTGCCCGTCCTGTGTCAGGGAGGGGGGGGAGGGGCCCGTCCAGTGTCACGGAGGGGGGGGGGAGGTGCCCGTCCAGTGTCACGAAGGGGAGGGAGGTGCGCATCCAGTGTCACGGAGGGGGGGGAGGCGCCCGTCCAGTGTCACAGAGGGGTGGGGGGGGGAGAGAGCTAGGCAGAGCCTAGTTCTTTTTCTAACATTGATAACATAATAATAATAATAATAATAATAATATTTCAACACAAAGCCAAGACAAATGTAACTCTTGCGTGATGCAAATCCATCATTTTTTTCCCTTTCTTTTTTGGTTTTGTTTTGGGAAACTTTATAAAGTTTTTTTTATAAGTTTGGCCAAGTAAAGGTCATCTTTTTTTTTAAAAAAAAAAAAATAAATTTTAAAAAATTTACCCTTTAATAGCCTTCTTTGTCAGAACAAGCGTACAGTTTACCCTAAACATAAATTTTTGGCTATGACATAGTAGCCCATTCTTCAAAAAACATGCATATTGGGACAGGGTTATACACAAAAAATTCCCAATGTTCAAAGAGTTTTTCGATGACAAATGTTTTGTATCCATCGAGATGTCATGCATTCCCCCTGTCTTCTATTGTATTGCATGGGATAGTAAATTTATCTAAATTATAGTATTTAAAATGTAAGTATTTTGAACTACAAACAAAAAGTGTTCCAAGCAATAGAGCAGCCTTCCAATCGTTTTTATTACCATAGACATAACAAATATCATTAAGGAACACAGAATCAGTCAGATTGTTAATGATAATTGTTATGTATTTGGCCAGCTAACTCTGTGATCAAATTTCAGCCCTTCATTGATACTGCACAACATGTTGTAGAACACATACATAAAAACATTGTCCTCCTGACTGCTACAAAAGATAAAAGTCAGTCAGGCATCTGCAATCATCTTCAAGACTGGTAGTGTCTAGTGGTTTTAATAATTGCATACAAACGGATATTTTATGTTGACTATGTTCTAACAAGAGTACTACCTTTTTTGTAAGATGTGAGTATGATGTGGTAAAATTTTTAAAAAAAAAAATAAATTTTAATAAAATATATATATATATATAATTTCCAAAGTCAAGTTCTTTATCTAAATGAATTCTGTAACTTAAAATCAACGACACAGAAAAAAATAGGCATTTTCTCCCTGGAAGCTTTTTTAAAATAAGGTTTTTTGATCCTAACAACCCCTTACACTTCAAATAGAAAACAATCCATATATCACTGTAACACATGGAAAAAATGACTGCAAATCTTTTTTCCTAATCAAGCTCGTTGTCCCAGGAAGCCTTGGAATTATTATTACGGGCCTATTTCCCCAAAAATGTTTTTCCCCGGCCTCACCGGCAGATAAAAAAAAAGCAAAAACATGCTGTTTGATTCATGCTTTCGGATTAACAAAAAAACCCTTTCAAAAATTGGGTATAATGATATAATTAAATTGTAGAGCATTATTTCTACACTACTAATTTACCCATCACATTGAATGATGAATTCTTGCCTGTTTAACTCCATGCATTGCTATCAAGTTGTATTAAATATGTTTATACAACCCTTGACAAAAAATATGGAAGCACCACATTTAGAGGATGTCCCCTCAAGCTTTTTATTTTGTAGCAAATACATAAATCAAAAATATGATACAAAACAATGTTTATTTAATAGCTAAACTCTCTGGATTTGTGAAACATAACTCAAACAAATGAAAGTAAATTAATAATTGCCATATTTTTCCCAGATCAGTTAGAGCAAAACATTATGGAATATCTTAATACTGAGAAATAAAATCATGGAATCATTAAAAACAAATACCAGCTCAAGTCTAATTATTCTGCAGGTAAAAGGAAGTGGTTGCAGAACTTACCAAGCGCTGGGCTTGGGTTAAATTTAAAGTCATATACTGACCCTCAGCCAGATTTTACACAAAAATAAGATGACCATTAAATCATTACCTTAAATGTATCTATTAAAAACAGCTTAAAACTAATAATGAGAAAAATGTATATATTTGTGGGCATTGCCAAAATTCATGGCTATAGGCTCCTTTATAAAATAGGGAATTGATAGCGTTTTTTTAATGTCCATGTGCATGCCTGACTTCAACGCAGGGAATCACCCTGATAAAATCCCCAAACCCCCGTCAAATTTGCCCTTCACCCTTAATGCTAAAACTATAAATAGTAGACGTAGGAACCAATAAATCAAACAGGCAAGGAACACAATGTTTTGTCGCATATTTAGGGTACAATAATATTCTGAAAGAGAACTGGGGAAGAGAGTTGACAATTGAAAAAATGGAAAAATTAAAATGCCTTTTTAAAAAGAAAAATTTAGTATTGGGAAAAATGATTTTTTCCAAGCAGGTGAAAAATTTTTTGGTACAAGCATACAAATTTAAAAAAGAAAAACATACAAGAAGGCCAAGAAAGACATGAAAGTGTCAGGATACAGAACTAAAAATAAAATGCCTTGAAAGTGCACATTAAAGCAAATGAGTGGAAACAGGAATCTATGTTTTTGACAGAACAGTGAGAAATTGGCTGAGTGAAATGGGATTTACACATCAAAAGTCAAGCAAAAATAGCACTAACACCTAAACAAAAAAACAAGGTAAATGGGGTAAAGGAAAAAAATCAGACTGTAATAAAATCATTTTTTTAGAATGAAAATTTCCAGTACAGAAACAAAGTGTGTGAAAGTTTTTTTTTTAAAAAGGTACAAACCAAAGGGAGCAAACTTATTTTTTATCTCTCTTTTCCCCGCGGATATAAGGATAAGGAATAAGCTATTATCTAAACTCCTTTTGTAATTTTTATGTAGATACATTGTAAAGGCTACGTCTACACAGCAAGGACAAAATACTGAATGGAGAATTCCTTTTTCGTCACGGTTTCTGCACCCCATTCCATTGAACAGTACTTTAATCCACCATTTTCAAGTAATATATGGTGGATTATAGAACATGGTTTTTTTTTCAAACTAGCCATTTTGAAATCCAATCTCAGACAATTCGAGCTGCGTAGACTTTTATTGAGGTCTATGGGGATGGCTTACAGTCGAATTTTTGCGGATTCTAAATACCAAATCCACTAAAAAATCCAACAGTAAATAGCCTAACAAGCCCAGCAGCTGGGTAAGTCTATGTTAACATCATGTTTTAGCATCTTTTTGAAACATGCTGTTAATTGCAAAATTATTAAAATGATACCTTTACAACAGAATATAACAGAACGTCCATCCTCTTACCATTGCATTCAGTTGTATAAAAAGGAGGATCCATCTGATCATAGAGGGTAGCGGAAGAGGAGCCTGGGGTACACAAAAAGGAGACTTTTTGTGTAAAGCTATATATTTTTTTAATTTTAAACTTGCCCAACAATAAAACCCAGTACCTTTCAACAGAATATAAAAGCATGGTGTGAACCCAGCTTCTAGAGAACCTGACCATGTATTTATGGTACACCAGCATTGGGATCCAGTTGTTTGAAGCCACGACTTTGACAGGACTTAGATCATGGTTTTCTCTATCACACCCTGTTATGTTAAAAATAAATTTAGACAAAGAAAAATGTTTTATTATACAGTTATATATCTTTATTTACATAGACCGATATAAAAATCCCTTAGAAATATTTTCATTTTTTAACTTCAGCATTTCATTGCTATTAGAGATATGGTTTGATGTATATCATCTTATCGTCAAGCACTTCTGTTACACAGCTGGAGTTTAGGAAAACATTGTAGAATAATTTCCCTTGTTTTTAAGTAAAGTTTGCATGGGGGGCATAAAGGTTGGATTGAAACAGAAAAAAATGAAAATACATAGATAAAATACTACAGAGATTACAGTCTTACAACACAGATAATATTGCAGTTGGATGAAAACATAAAACCATACATTAAAATATCTGCGGTGTGCAGTCTTTCCCTTATTATTGTCTAGTGGCAGACAGATAAGATGAGATAAAAAGCTGTAGCAGAAAGTAGTTTCACCTCACTCAGCAATGATGCCACACAACATGTATAAAACAATGCATACTGCATACCTAGACTCAATCAGTTTTCTACATACTTTGCATTGGGTTAAACCAAGGATCAAAACTGTCAATTGTTGGACCTTCCCACATGGAATTCCCAGGTAACTACCCCAAAGTAGTTGCCATTAGCAATGACTGACACCCCTAAAGTAGTCCTCATTAGCAATGACTGAAACCCCCAAATTAGTCCACATTAGCAATTTGCAGTGCCAGGATAGCTCTAAGAAAATGTAGCAGGACAGGCAGAAATCAGGGCTAATGGAATTTTTAATACATTTTTCCCCACTTAGTTTTGGAACCAACTACTGGAGGAAGGTGAGTGTAGTTTTTTTTTTGGGGGGGGCCCCAGGAGCAGGATTAGAGATGGGCGAATCGATTCTAACGAAGTGGAATTCCGTTTAAGAATTTCAGGAAAACTTCGGGTCGTAAGGAAATCGAACTTTGGGGATGGCGCGGGAACGAAGTGTGCTTTTCATTGATAAAATGGCTTGCGAGCACATGGCGTTACATGGCGAAAAAGCACTCTGGAGAAGAAGGGCATAGCCTGCATGCATGTGCAGAGATGAAGCCAATCAGAGACCCGCGATTCTGTGGACGTCACCGCACTATATACGACCGAGCGCGCCGCTGGGAGCTCACACTCCTCACACTGTACTCGACAGTGAAGGTGCAGCGTGCGGGTGTACGCTTTCTTCTGAAGAAACTGATTTTAACGACAGCGATTTATGTGGGTGTCTCCTTTCTCTATAGACTTGTTCACTGAATGTGCTAATATTTCCTGATTTTGGTGGTAAGTTGGGAGACATAAGCTCCATAGTATCGTCCAACTGCACTCTGCATATACATTCAATATCCAAGTGTGAACTAAGCCAGTACCTTTAGTATTCATTTAAATAAACACGTTTTTTATTAACAATACCCCCCCCCTCTGGGGGGGGCAACCCAAATACCACTTCCATTTTTGGCTGCTCAATTCTATTGCGCAATTTACATCCAGGGTTAATTAAGCGTGTTTTGGCTGGTGTGCTGACAAAAAAAAACCGTCTTTTTTTTTCAACGCCAAATATATAATTTTTTTTGTAGCCTAATTCACAAGCAAAGTTTATGTTACAATTTTATCTCTTTTGTTGCGAGAATACGGCCCATTGAACACGCTACAAAGCTACTAGTTTGTGGTGCTCAATCATGCCAATTTACATTCCAGGGTTAATTAATCGTGTTTTGCTGGTGGGAGCGACAGAAAAATAAACCGGGGGTGGGGGGGTCCTTTTTTTTTTTTCAAGACAAATATATATTTTTTTTTTGGTAGCCTAATGTCACAAGACAAAGGTTAAAGATTACAATTTTAATCTCTTTTTTTGTGGCGTGCGGGGGAAAATACAACCATTGTAACTACTTCTACAGAAGCTACTAGTTAGTGTTGGCTCAATTCTAATGCGCAATTTGGGGTACAATCCAGGGTTAAAAAAGCGTTGTTGTTGCTGCTGTTGCTGACGAAAAATAAACCGGTCATTGTTTTTTTTTTTCACACGCCGGGGGAAATATATATATTTGTATTTTTGGTAGCCTAATTCACGAAGCAAAGGTTAATTACAATTTTAAATCCTCTTGTTGAGTGGGCGTAGAAAATCGCCTTGTCGTAAACACGCTGCGGGGGGGGGGGGGGGGGCGGGGGGGCAAAGTCAGAACAAGAATGGTGGTGGCTCAATTTCTAACTTGCGCAAATTTTCAAAAGAATGCGCAGGGGGTGGATAATGTAATTAAGCGTTGTTAGTTGGGGCTGCTGTTGCAGACAACTTAACCGTCCTTTTTCAACGCCAAATAAATATATTGTTTTTTTTTTGGTAGCGCTAATTACATGGAAGGCGCGCGAGGTAATTACAAATTTTATCCTTTGTTTTGTGGCGTAGAAAATATACACCATTGGTAACTCCTACAAAGTAAGCTACTGCGGGTAATTTTTGGTGGCGTCAATTCTATTGCGCACTTTACGATCCAGGGTTTAATTAAGCGTTGTTTTGTGGCTGCTGTGCTGACAAAAATAAAACCGCCTTTTTTCCAACAACCGAAATATATACATTTTTTCTTGTAGCAATAATCACAAGCGAAGGGTTAATTAAGCCTGATTGTGCTTTTACATTAAGTAAAAACACAGTGCTTGTAAACGACACAATACCAATAAATTTTTTCCTGGCCATGGGGGGGGGTTGTTGGGGCGCAATTTATATCAAGGTTACGGCGGGGGGGGCGGGTGAGGGAGGGGGGGGCTTGTTACTACTACTAAGGGTTTCATTTTGGAGTCAAAAACAGTGTGTATATTTATCATATACAGATAGCTTCATCAAACAGTGGTCTTACATGGGGGGGGGGAGGGGGGGGGGGGTTAGAACAAACAGTATGTCAGACTAGAGAGGTGGCAGCTCTGCAACATGCGAGTGCAGTGTCACAAACGGGGTTTCCACAGGTCGCAGCACAGCAAGGGGACGTCGGGGGGGGCAGCATTGTCGACGTCGTGAGGGCCCAACTGCCGGGCTGCCGCTGTCATCTAGCGGCCGTGGTGTGTGTTCAGGGGGGGGGGGGGCAACCCAAGGGTTTCTTGATTGTTTGACTGCGGGTCATTCCTCTTCCTTCCCAGATGATATCTGACAAACCCCAGGAGGAGGCAAGAGTCGGGTGGGGGGGGGGGGGGAACCTCAGACACAGTCACATTTATTTGCAATGGCCCGGTATCTGGGTCCAGCGGACCTCTCACGGGGGGCTGTCCTCACCCGCCCTGTCCCCATTCCAGGGAGAGCGGCCTCAGCCGAGGGATCACTATGTGGTCTGTTGGGGGGCTCAGCGCTCACTATATAGCGAGGATGAACAATGTGGGGGGAGAGAGCGCAAGTCATTCAGCTAGGGCGGGGGGAGGGACTTGGCACGAAGAAAATGGGGCAATATCCCCGTAGCTTCATGCAGTAGGCGGGCAAAGTATAGGATGTGTGGATGCAGAGGAGGGGAGGTCGAATGGTTAGATGGGTCATGCCGTCGGGCTTACCAAACCGGTTGATGAGACAGTATGACTATGAAACTCAAATAGAAGATGATAGAAGCCACCGCGGGGGACTGGGTAGCCATGTTGTGGAGGGGTGCGGGGAGCAAGGGCTTTTCAGGGAGGCGCGAGCGGCAGGAAAGAGGGCGTCATCTTGCCGCTCAGAGGCAGCGGCTCGAGCCAGCAAGTGGTAGTTTTGGACCGTGAGTCATCAGGTATGCAAGCATGTGAGGTCGTGGAGCCCCAGCGGCACCCACGGGTAGAAAACTGCCGCGTTCGGCAGTTGTCCAGAGACAGTAGCGGCACAGGGGCTTCAGGGCGAGGAGCAGCGGCGGCAAGTAGTCACTCATAGCGGAGCGTTGGCGGTAAAATCCAGCTACTACTCCGGCGGTGTGGGGCAGTTTCTTTGCTAATGACACCGGAGGATCCGAATAATGGGATATTAGAATCTGTGGGCATGCGTAGAGAATGTTGAAGCGTGGCCAGCGGAGCAAGGGGGACTTGGCAGCAATGGGGACGCCCGGGGCTCTGCGTCAACACGATGCATCGTCACCGCTCTGCGATGGCCTGGGAAAACGTGGCTCAATGTGGTGGTCCAGCCTGCCGCGGCTGCAGCAGCAGCAGCGGCCCATGTGGCTACGCATGGGGGGCCATGATCAGCCATCCAATGTGCTCCAACCACCGCCCTCTTGCAGAAGGCAGCTGTTTCTCTCTTTGACCTCCTCTGTGGTCGGGGGCGGGTCCATATGCACCCTGGCTCCTGGGGCTCGCTAACTGTCATGGGCGCTGAGGGGGCAGGTCTTCAAGAAGAGGCGATTGTAAAGAGACAACAGTATGCCTCCAACCATCCTAAGGTGCAGCAGCTGACCGTGGCTTCGGGGGGGGGGGCTGTCCTGTTGTTGGTACTGGGGGGCAGTTCCTTCCCTTTCCAAATGGTTGACTCAGCACCATTCAGAGAAGCGAGCGCGAGGGCTTTGTGGCCCGAGCCGATATGGAGAGATTCCAACGTAATTTGCTTTTCCAAAACGGCAGTACCGGGGGGGGGGATCACTTCAAGAAAAAAATTGTAACCAGAAAGTTTGCAGTCCTTGATCTTATCGGTTTTTCAAGGTACACGGCAGCGCGACAGTCTGGAGCTGTAACTACGTCCCAGCGGCCAGTCATTCTTTACGAGCCCACTGGTTGGAATTGCTACCTTCCTGCCCAGGCACACCACAACTTGGGACAGGAAGACTCCGCTTTCTCCTCACGTTGTCAAACTGCTGCTCCATTGCCCAATGTCCCCTCCTCCTTCCTCCACCACCACCACCATCTCAGCCCTCCCCAAGTACTGCGCTCCATCTACCAATGTGTAGGCACAGCGGTGTCACCATTCTTCACCTAGCATGCCCTCCGTCGATGCGAAGTCACACAGGATGAACTGCTCGCGTCATTGCGGCAAGAAATCGATGTGTGGCTTTCTCCGCGGCCAACAGCAATCGGAAGCCATGGTTACGGACAAGAGGTGAGGAACATGGTGTCCGCGGCCTACCCGAGAGGGATGGTCCATGCGCCCTGCTTGGCGCACCTTGTTCAATCTGGTTGTAAAAAGGTTCCACAAAGTCTTCCACCGATCTTCAAACATCTGAAAATGGCCAGGAAACTGTGCATAGCACTTTAAACATTCCACAAAGCCAGGAACAACCCTCCTCGAGTTGGCAGCGCAGGAACCCTCCCCCAACACGCTCTGATATGCGATTTTCCGACCCGCTGGAATTCCAGCCCTGCACAGTTGGACCGACTGTAATGAACAGAGAAGGCCATTAACGATTTTTTTGATGATCCCAGCAGACAGAAGTACTCCCCAGTGTAACTTTGATGTCAGCCATGCAGCTCATGCTTGACCACCTGCCGTTGTGTTGAGCGCCATTCGAGGAGGGGGCCACGGTATTTGTGTCAGTCTGGCAGGAACTAATAACGGATGAATAACCTCATTCCACTCTTCATTCCTGGAACAGATGCTGAAAAATCTGTCTGGGCAGGGACTGGAGATGTGGCGACTACATCTCGTGCACATGAAGTCCGTGGGACTGAAATGGAGAGGAAGAGGAGGAGCATTGGAGCAGAAGCATTGTCTGGTGAAATGAGTGGATTTCTACCCAGGTGACAAGAGGAGGAAGCACAGCACGGAGGTGGTAGATTGGAGATGAGGAAGACGAGGCAATGACTCCCAAGCACCGTGGCAGTATACAGTGGAATGGAGGCAGGGAGCCCCTAGGATCCACTTGTGCAGATATCCCGCAGCATGCTTATTTCCTGCTTAGTGACAGCCGAATAGTCACCACCGAGCAGAGGGATGACTTCTGGCTCTCCACCCTATTGACCCTCACGCTACCCGGTCCAAAATTGGAGCCTTTTTCCCAGCTAATGAGAGGGAAACAACTCAACATACTATAGGAAAATCCTCCGTAATCATTGCCAGCTGCCTATGTGCGCATCGTCCCACCTCTCTGCCAGGTCTGACTCTGGGGTTCCTCAGTCGCTCCAACGTACTACTGCCCGGACTGCTGGGAAAGGTGGGGGGTAGGAGCAGTACCACGCCATCAGCAGTAACCTAATCTGAGTCACTAAGAGCAGCTTCTTCACACCCCCTAGTAGGAGGGCAGTCACCAGCCAGCAAGGACATGGAGCATTCCGTGATCCTGAACCAACAGGTTGTGGCCTACTTGGACAGCACTTCCCCTGCCACCCAGTTAGAAATCCGATGACAACTGGGCAGCCCGAACTGGATGGTGTGGGCCGCAACTTGCCGAGTTGCAGTGGAAAGCTGTCCTGCCGGCCAGTATGTGGTCATGCAGAAGCGGTGGTTCAGTGCGGTGGGGCCATCGTTACGCCCAAGGAAACCCCATTGTTCCACGGGAAATGTTGAACGACTGACCTTTGTCAAGATGAATCAGGCGTGGATCGGCCAGGATTTCCACACACCTGTAACGAAGGCAGGTAGTGGATCCGCTGGACCACCGCAAGCGATGGTGTAAGCCGTACCAGGGGACGGAGTCTAAGTAGAACCCCGGGTTTTTTCACCAGAGCCCGCCGAAAAGCGGGATGGACTTGCTGCGGCGGAGAAAGACCAGGTCGTCCAACTGGCGTGACTTGCTTGCGGTGGCAGCCAAGGCAGTGCGTGTTACAGAATCGTGAGGCGTAGGCGAAACCGGGACAGGCAAAAGGTCAGGGCAGGCGGCAAACGGTTTCGTGGTCAGGATACAGGGGCGAAGAGGTACGGTAAAACGGAAGTCAGACAACGAGGCACTAGAAGTTTTCCCTCTGAAGGCAGTAACGCACTAAAGATCCGGCAAAGGTGACCCGGAAGGAAAAGGGTTAAATAGGGTCCCTGCCAGCCTTAACCAAAAAATGGGCGTACTGGCCCTTTAAATCCCCGAGAGCCGGCGCGCGCGCGCCTAAGGCGCGGGCACGCGCACGCCGGCCGGTCAGGAGGACGGAAGGACTCAGGAGCGCGGACAGGTAAGGGAGAAGCCGGGACCCGACCCGCGGGCACGGCGGGCGCCACGGGAGCCCGACGGGTGACAGCACGGGTGTGCCCGCAGCCCGGACGGGGGGCTGCGGGACCACCCGTGACAGTACCCCCCCCCCTAGGCCCCCTCCTCCTTCTGGTTCGGAGGAAGGTCAAGACGAGACCGCGGTCCAGGATGTTCTCCTCAGGCTCCCAAGATCTCTCCTCCGGACCGAATCCCTCCCAATCCACCAAAAATTGTCGTTTACCCCTAACTGACCTCATAGCCAAGATCTCTTTGACCGCAAATATGTTGGAGGCTACGGACTCAGGAGAGGGAGGGACAACTTTTCTGGAGAAGCGGTTCAACACAACGGGCTTCAGGAGGGATACATGAAAAGAATTAGGGATCCGCATAGTGGGAGGGAGTCGAAGCTTATACGCCACTGGGTTAATACGGCTCAGGATTTCAAAGGGGCCTAGGAAGCGCGGGCCAAGCTTGTAACTGGGGATTTTTAGCCTGACATATTTGGCGGACAGCCAGACTTTGTCTCCAGGGTTAAAGGTTGGAGCTGGTCTCCTCTTTCTGTCCGCCTGGACCTTCATACGGGCGGCAGCATGCTGCAGGGACTGACGAGTCTGCTCCCAGATGCCAGATAGGTCGTGGACCAAGGGCACCCCACGAGGGAACCTCGGAGGAGGAGGGCAGAGGGAGAGGAGGGCGGGGATGCCGACCAAATACAATAAAAAAGGGAGACGCGCCAGAGGACCCTGAATCCAGTGAATTGTATGAAAATTCGGCCCAGGGTAGGAGGTCGGACCAGTCATCCTGGCGAGCAGAAACAAAGTGCCGTAAGTAACTGCCCAGAATCTGGTTGACTCTCTCTACCTGGCCGTTAGATTGCGGGTGGTAAGACGAAGAGAAGTCTAACTTCACCCGCAATCGGGAGCAGAGTGCGCGCCAGAACTTGGACACGAACTGCACCCCACGATCAGAAACGATGTGCTGGGGCAGGCCGTGCATGCGGAAGATGTGGCTAAAGAACAGGGAGGCAAGACGAGGTGCGGAAGGTAACCCGGGCCCATGGGACGAAATGCGACATCTTCGAAAACCTATCCGTAATGACCCAGATCACGGTGTTGCCCGAAGAGGATGGAAGGTCGGTGATGAAATCCATCGCCACATGGGACCATGGAACACTGGGCGTAGGCAGGGGTCGCAGTAGCCCAGAGGGGCCGTGGCGGGGCACCTTATTCCGGGCACAAGTAGCACAGGCATCCACAAAGTCCTTAATATCTTTAGCCAGTCCTGGCCACCAGTAGAACCGGGGAAAATCAACTGGAACGATCTACGGGCCCCCGGATGTCCTGCCAACAAGGAGCAGTGTCCCCAATTCAGGATTTTCTTGCGCAGCGATGGCCGAACGTAGGTCTTGCCAGGAGGTATCTGCCGAAGGAGAACAGGTGCTGCTGGGATCAGACGTTCCGGAGGTATGATGTGTTGAGGCTGCGGCTCCTCTCCGGTGACGTCGGATGCGCGAGAGAGGGCATCTGCCCTGATGTTCTTTTCGGCTGGGCGAAAATGGATCCGGAAGTCAAATCTGGAAAAAAAAAGAGACCACCGTGCTTGCCGAGGGTTGAGGCGCTGGGCCGACTGGAGGTACTGAAGATTTTTGTGATCAGTATACACCTCGAAAGGATGACGAGCTCCCTCCAGAAGATGCCGCCACTCTTCCAGGGCCATCTTGATAGCGAGCAATTCTCGGTCCCCAATAGCATAGTTCCTCTCTGCCGACGAGAAGGTCTTGGAGAAGAAGCCGCAGGTGACGGTTCTCCCCTTGGGACCCTTTTGAGTAAGGACAGCTCCGGCCCCCACCGAAGAGGCATCCACTTCCAGAGAGAAAGGCTTCTCAGGATCAGGGCGTGACAGAATAGGTGCGGAAGCAAAGGCTGACTTCAAACCCCGAGAAGGCTCTTTCTGCCGCTGGTTGCCAACATTTGGGATTAGCCTTGTTCCTGGTGAGAGGCAGAATTGGAGCCACGAGTGTTGAGAAGTGGGAATATAAACTCCCGGGATAATAATTGGCAAAGCCCAAAAAAAACCCTTGTATGGGGTCGAAGTCCAACAGGTCGTGGCCATTGCAAAGATACAGACAGCTTATGGGATCCATCTGCAGGCCCCGTCAGAGACGATGTAACCGAGGAAAGGCAGACTGGATTGGTGAGAACACGCACTTCTCTAACTTGGGGTACAGGCGGTTTGCTGCGAAGGCGTTGCAGACCAGGGGTACCTGTGATAAGATGGGTCCGGAGGTCAGGGGGAGAAAACCAGAATGTCGTCCAGATACACGATGACAAACTTGTAGAGCAGGTCCCTGAAGATGTCGTTTACGAACTCCTGAAAGACCGCGGGGGCATTGCACAGACCGAATGGCATTACTAGGTATTCAAAATGGCCGTCACGGGTATTGAACGCCGTCCTTCCACTTTATCTCCCTCACGGATCCTGATGAGATTGTATGCCCCCGCAGGTCTAATTTGGGGAAGAACTTGGCTCCCTGTAGACGGTCAAAGAGTTTTCCCTAATTAGTTTGGCAACGGGTACCGGTTTTTTACGGTAATCTGGTTCAGGCCCCGGTAGTCGATGCAAGGACGGGGAGAAAACCCTCCTTCCTTTTGTACGAAGAAAAACCCGGCTCCGGCGGTTGATGAGGACTTGCGTATAAAACCCTTTTGCAGGTTCTCACGGAATTATTCCGACATGGCCTGAGTCTCTGGTCTGGACAATGGGTAAACTCTACCCCGAGGAGGACTGGTCCCAGGAAGGAGGTCAATGGGACAGTCATAGGGGCGATGAGGAGGAAGGGATTCGGCCTGTTTTCTCCTAAAAACTCCACGTAGTCCCGGTATTCAGCGGGAAGACCTGGCGGGGACCTGAAAGACTGATGAGGTGGAATGGCCCGGACCGGTCGCGGAACTGAGAGACAGCGATTCTGGCAGTCGGAGCCCCAGCGTAGAATCTCTCCGGTTTTCCAGTCGAGGGTCGGGGCATGGAGCTGTAGCCACGGAAGACCCAAGAGGATAGCGGAGGATGACCGAGGGAGGACGTAGAAGGTGATCTTCTCCTTGTGTAAGGCCCCCACGTGGAGAGACAACGGCTTGGTCACGTACCGAATGGCCTCACTAAGTAGCTCGCCACTCACGGAGGATATCACCAGGGGCTTCTTCAGACGGGTCACCGGAAGGCGATACTGGGACACCAGGGTGGCATGAATAAAGTTCCCGGCGGATCCAGAGTCAAGAAAGGCGGGCACCCGAAAAGCGATTCCGGCACCCGATGAAACCTCAACCTCCATAGTAAGGCGTGGAGAGGAAGTGTTCACACCCAGGGATGCCTCTCCGACATAACCTAGGTGCGGGCGTTTCCCTGCCGCTGTGGGCGAAGCGGGCAACCATTGCGGAAGTGATCCGGGCTGGCACAGTAAAGGCACAACTTCTCTGCCCGACGGCGGGACAGCTCCTGTTCGGACAGATGTGCCCGGTCCACTTGCATGGGTTTTTTCCTGGTTTGGAAGTGAAGGCGGCAGCTGTGGTCTTTGGAAGACCGGAGCCAGGCGAGGCAAACGGCGTGGTCGGGCGAGATCACGTTCCTGGCGAAGTTCCTCTTGTCGCTCGGCGAAACGAACATCGATCCGAGTGGCTAGGTGGACCAGTTCGCTTAGAGAGGACGGGATTTCTCTGGCTGCTAGAGCGTCCTTAACTCTGCCGGACAGGCCCTTTTTAAAAGTGGCACATAGGGCGGCGTCGTTCCAGGCCAGCTCCGACGCCAGGGTCCGAAATCGAACTGAGTAGTCGCCGACAGAGGAGTCACCCTGGCGAAGGTTCAGTAGAGCGGTTTCTGCCGAGGAAGCCCGTGCCGGCTCTTCAAAGACACTGCGGAACTCTGAAAGGAAAGCCTGTAGGTCTGTCGTCACCGGATCGCCCCGGTCCCAGAGAGGAGTGGCCCAAGCTAGAGCCTTCCCGGACAGCAGACTGACCACGAAGGCCACCTTGGAGCGTTCAGTGGGAAATTGACCGGCCATCAACTCAACGTGCATCGAGCACTGGGTAATAAATCCCCTGCACTGTTTGGAGTCCCCTTCAAACTTGTCGGGTAGTGGTAGGCGCAGCCGAGAAGTCCCAGGTGCTGGCGGAGGCGTCGCCACAGGAGGTGGTGTCGGCGGCTGTTGATTAGCCAGGAGCTGCTGCATCATGGCGGACAACTGGTTTTAGCTGGGCTTGTTGCGCTAGTTGAAAGTGACTGCTGAGCCACTATCGCCGTGAGATCCGGTTCACTGGGCAAGGTACCCCTTTGGCGGGGTCCATGGGCCGGGTCTTACTGTAACGAAGGCAGGTAGTGGATCCGTGGACACCGCAAGCATGGTGTAAGCCGTACCAGGGGACGGAGTCTAAGTAGAACCCGGTTTTCACCAGAGCCCGCCGCAAAGCGGGATGGACTTGCTGCGGCGGAGAACTACCAGGTCGTCCCACTGGCGTGACTTGCTTGCGGTGGCAGCCAAGGCAGTGCGTGGTACAGAATCGTGAGACGTAGGCGAAGTCGGGGACAGGCAAGAGGTCAGGGCAGGCGGCAACGGTTCGTGGTCAGGATACAGGGGCGCAGAGGTACGGTACACGGAAGTCAGACAACGAGGCACTAGAAGCTTTCTCTGAAGGCAGTAACGCACTAAAGATCCGGCAAAGGTGACCCGGAAGGAAGAGGGTTAAATAGGGTCACCTGCCAGCCTTAACCAATAATGGGCGTACTGGCCCTTTAAATCCCCGAGAGCCGGCGCGCGCGCGCCTAAGGCGCGGGCACGCGCACGCCGGCCGGTCAGGAGGACGGAAGGACTCAGGAGCGCGGACAGGTAAGGGAGAAGCCGGGACCCGACCCGCGGGCACGGCGGGCGCCACGGGAGCCCGACGGGTGACAGCACGGGTGTGCCCGCAGCCCGGACGGGGGGCTGCGGGACCACCCGTGACACACACCAATGCCTTAGGCGTCAGTCTGGGTTCAAACTACCTGCCTCAGCCACTATTCTGATGCCGCCACCCGCCTGATGCCACACATCTGCTGATAGTTTCTCCATCTGCCTACCACCGTCTTTACCAGGGACTGGTATTGCCACCCACCTCAACACTCTGTCATTGTGCCACTCTATGTGCTCATGCTGCTGCTGCTGTTGCTGTTGCCGTGACATCCACACTGTGTCATTGTGCCACTCTGCGGCCTGGTACTGTTTTGCCACCTCCAGAATGTCATTGTGCCACTCTCTGACCTCATGCTGTTGCTCCTGTCATCACCTCCACTCTCTGTCATTGTGCCACTGCCTGACCTCATGCTGCTGCCGCCGTGACCTCCACACTGTATCATTGTGCCACTCTGTGGCCTAATACTGTTTTGCCACCTCCAGAATGTCATTGTGCCACTCTCTGACCTCATGCTGCTGCTGTGACTCCTGTCGTGCCCTCCACACTGTGTCATTGTGCCACTGTCTGACCTCATGCTGCTGCCGTGGCTGCTGCCGTGCCCTCCACACTGTGGCCTACTCCTGTTTTTGCCACCTCCAGAATTTGTCATTGTGCCACTGTCTGACCTCATGCTGCTGATGTGGCTGCTGCCGTGCCCTCCACACTGTGTCAATGTGCCACTGTCTGACCTTATGCTGCTGCTGTTGCTCCTGCCGTGCCCTCCACACTGTGTCATTGTACCACTCTTTGGCCTACTCCTTTTTTGCCAGCTCCAGAATTTGTCATTGTGCCACTGCCTGACCTCATGCTGCTGCCACCGTGACCTCCACACTGTGTCATTGTGCCACTCTGCGGCCTGGTACTGTTTTGCCACTTCCAGAATGTCATTGTGCCACTGTCTGACCTCATGCTGCTGTGGCTGCCGCCGTCACCTCCACACTCTGTCACTAATGTTGCCACCTGAGCTCTCAGTTTGTTTTTTTTCCAGCTTTTGCTGCCATGACTTTATCAGGCTACGTTCCTGCTTCAGTTTTTTTGGTCAGTTTGCCCCCATAAGTGCCCAGGGCATTTTTATAGTGAAGCGATTCTAAGAGCGGCGGCAGTCATGTGCGTGTCATACTAAAACACAACATTGTATGAAGACCAAACCAAGCTCCCTCTGCATATTTAAGCATGGCACACACGTTTCTACAGCACCCTGCAGGCTCTGGGCAGCCTGGAAATAGCTGTTTTTTTAACGTGATTCGTGCCGAAGTAATTCGGACCGAAACGAATTTTGTCGGAAAATTCGGCGAAGTGACCGAACCGAATTTTTGAGAAATTCGCCCATCTCTAAGCATGATACTATTTTTTGTTAAAACTTGAAATCATACAACTTATGTATTGTGCACAACTAACTGCTGCCTTAGAACAATTTTCTAATTTCCTATTAATAGCCAATTGGCAAAATTCATGTATGTAGTGCATAATGCATGTAGTTTTGGGATTTTACCTTTATTATGTTTCCTAATTTACTTCATTGTGTCTCTGCAACCTCGAGATCTGACCTCTTAATGAGAGATTGTCACAGACTAACATATCTTTAGGAGCTACAGGAAATACTTGGCAAGAATCTCATGGGACCATTTTGTGGGTATACTTTCACTCACCTATACATCATATTTAATCACATATGGAACTTATTGTAGCAAACATACACCCGGAAGCGCTGCGAGTAATGTATATCAATGGGCTGGCGGGCTGCCGTCCCCCTTCCCCCCCCCCCCGGTGCTCTGGGAGTATGCGGTTATCAGCGCAACTCCCAAAACACCAAAACACCCACACCGCAATTACGCCGTGTGAACATACCCTTAACCCAATAGCTCTTCTCCATAGATTTGAAGGCATTTCAGGATTAACCTCTTAAAGGGGTTGTATCATTTCATTAAATGGTCTTCAGAATAAGGGGACAGTGAAAACAAGTAACTTTGCAATTAGATGTCATTAGCAAAGCTGTCTTGTTATCACAGGATCCCTTATCTTCTGTTTCTGTTTACACTGATATCCAGTGCTGGTCAGATCCCTCCTCTTTGCATTTTACTTACTGAGAGCTCATTTACATTCTGTTAGGCGCGAGCATTCCTGACTCACTCACTCAGAGTAAAGGACATGCACATTTTCACTCTGCACAGCCAAAAGAAACAGAATAACCTTGTAGCGCTTCTACAATCAGGAAACTGCACAATTTTGTGTCGATCCCTGCCTGACTCAGATTAAGGGGCTGCAGCAATTTCTCTCTGCACACCGAGCAGAAACAAACTGCAGCAGTTTCTACAATCAGAAAACATAACAGTTGTGTCTCGGTGCCTAACTCTCCTAAATAGAAGGGAGATCTGTGCCGTTCATAGAAAGCTGGAACAACTGTAACAAATATCCAGCTGTGAGAGCAGACGTGCTCAGTCTAGATTGAATGCAGCCTGTGGTATGTATACAGCTCTTATAAATAAGACTGCATAGGGAGAGACACAGTGACATGTGCTGTCTCGTGAGACAGTATGAACAGTGAAGGGGGGATGATGTCACCCTGCTTGGAGGGGAAGAAACGCCCATGCATTTCTAGAGTTGAGAAGCTGAGAGCAGTATGAATCAGCAGAACTAAAGAAGCGATACATCCCCTTTAAGCACCAGACCTAAAAAGGTCTTAAAAGAGTTGTCTCACTGCATTGATTCATCTTACATTGCACACACAAAAAAAACTACACATCTTCAGTATCCACTCGACCATAATAACCTGTATAATGAATCTAACAAGTTATTATGTGTGAAATGTCCAATAGTGTAAAAAAAAATGAAAAAAAATGAAAATTAAAAAAATAAAGTTTCAACTGTTGAAACGCAATTAGGCAAAAACTTAAAAAAAATTTGCTGGTCATTAAGTACTTTTCAGGCGTTCGGCTTAGGGGTATGTTCACACGGCGTGTTGAATTTGATTTTTGGATCCGTTTTTAGATGTGTTTTTGGATCAATGTTTTGGATCTTAAACGGTCCCAAACACGCATCTAACAATGTGCAGTGTGATTTTACATTATTTTCAATTGTAAAACATGCATCGCCATCCAGACGAGTGATCGCTGATGTGTGTTTACATGCATCTTTTTGATGCGTCTTTCGGATCCATTCAAAGAATTGTCATTAGTGATGAGCGATTACGTCGACTATCGTTATCGGGTCGATAGTCGATATCGTCAATTATCAAGACGATTTCCGATAGTCGATAATAGATTATCGCCGATGACCATTAAAGTCTATGGGAGAGGGACAACATCTTCATTCTTACACCAAAACTGGGCTGGAGAAGCTGGAATTAACATCTACAATAGTCAAATGGATACGTGCTACATCTTAGGCAACACACTTAGGTTATAAAAGCCACAGAAAAAAGTCACAGACCATTCACTATCCCTGTCTTGTACCACAGCATGACCCTTAAACCTGCATGACCCACAAATTAAAAAGTGCCAGAAGCAGTATGATTTGAAACCATCATTTTACTTGAACTGGACATTGATTATCCCTGTCCTGGAACGCAGCATGACCCTTAAACTTGTCTGACCCACAGATTAAAAAGTGACGGAAAAAGGAGTCTTTCAACCACCATTTTAGTTGAACTGAACATTGAATATACCTGTCCTGGACCGGAGCATGACCCTTATACCTGTCTGAACCACAGATTAAAAAGTGCCGGAAAAAGGAGTCTTTCAACCACCATTTTAGTTTCAATGGACATTGACTATCCCTGTCCTTGGCCACAGCATGAGCCACAAACCTGCATGACCCCCAGATTTAAAAACTGCCAGAAAAAGGAGTCTTTCAACCACCATTTTAGTTGAACTGGACATAGACTATCCCTGTCCTGGGCCACAGCATGAGCCCCAAACCTGCATGACCCCCAGATTTAAAAACTGCCGGAAAAAGGAGTCTTTCAACCACCATTTTAGTTTTACTGGACATTGACTATACCTGTCCTGGGCCACAACATGACCCCAAAAACCACATGACCCACATGACGATGATGATGACGACATTTGTGGCCGTGACTGGGAGGAAGAGGAGGTAAGACTGCTGGATGCAGGTTGCATTAACCACTGAAGAACAGATTGGTGATGCTGTTCGTTACTGAGATTCACAAGGCCCTGACCCAGCGATGACAGGCCTGACGGTCCTGCAACTGATGATCCGCTGGCTTGCGTGTTGTCACCAGCACTGGAAGGAGCATCTTCTCTCGTACCTCTACCTCCTACACCCCTCTTACCACTTGCATTTCGCTCCATGTTCAGAAAGATAAAAATTTAAGAAGGTATGGAAGAGTTTTTGAAAGTCTCTTATTAAAAGACAGCAAATCACAGCTATTCTTAAATCCCTCTAATTTCCTACAGCCAACTAGGATTAGAAACTGAAATTCTAGCGAATACCTGTGAAATGCGGTCTGGTGGAAGAAATGTAAGACAAAATCAACAGTGTTCTTCCTTCAGTCCCAGGGTTTTACAACTGCCCAGTAGGACTAGGAATTGATAGTTTTCAACAAACTATCATACAAGTGCACCAAACTGAGATTCACCGATCGCAATAAAACTATTCAGAAGTTACACGGATGAAACATTGCATTTTTTGCAGCAATGACATACGAGAACAGTTGATAGAAAATTTTTCAGAATTGTTGTACAACGTGGCTATTTGAAAAAAACTAGGTCCGCACCACGTGCAATACAGCTATTTAAAAGTTATACGGATAAGAAAAGGTGGTTTTTGCACCAATGAAATACACCAACAGTAACTACAACATTTCTATATTCAAATTTAAGTACAAGATGGCTCTTTGAACAAAACTGGGACGCACCAAAGTAAAAAAAAAACACCTATTTAAAATGTAAAACGGATAATAAAAGATGGTTTTTGCACCTATGAAATACATCTGCGGTGACTAGAAAAGTTCTGTATCCTATTGTAAGTACAAAGTGGGTTTTTGAACAAAACTGGCCTGCGCCAAAGTGAAAAACACGTAATTAAAGTGTGTACTGATAATAATAGGTGGTTTTTGCACCTATGAAATACAACACCAAATTTATTAGCACATTTCTGTATGGAAATATAAGTACATGATGGGTCTTTTAACAAAAATGGCCTGCGTCAAAGTGAACAATACGTAATTAAATTGTGTACGGATAATAAAACGGGGTTTTTTTGCACCTATAAATACACCGCGGTGACTAAAAAATTTTCTGTATCCTATTGTTAGTACAAAGTGGGTCTTTGAACAAAACTGAGCTGTGCCAAAGTGAAAAACAACTAATTAAATTGTGTAAAGTTAATAATAGGTGGTTTTTGCCCCTATGAAATAAAACACCAATTACAAAGCAAATTTCTGTTTGGTAATATCAGTACAAGAGGGGTTCTTTGAACAAAAATGGCCTGCGGCAAAGTGAACAAAACCTAATTAAATTGTGTACGGATGATAAAACGTGGTTTTTACATCTATGAAATACACCTGCGGTGACTAGAAACGTTCTGTATCCTATTGTAAGTAAAAAGTGGGTCTTTGAACAAAACTGAGCTGTGCCAAAGTGAAAAAAAACCTAATTAAATCGTGTACAGATAAGAAAAGGTGAGTTTTGCACCTATCAAATACACTTTCAGCTACTAGAAAATATCTGTATTCTAATATAAGTACAGGCTGCACAAAATACAAGGTAATATTTCACCAAAAACTGGCCAAAACTGTTAATTAAAAGCCATTTCAATGCAGAGTCAAAGCAGTCTGGACTGCACAATATCCACTCTCCTTTCAAAAGCCTGCCAGCCTGTCTGTCTGTGTTCGCACGCACCCCGCCCCTCCTCCCCCCCGCGGCTGTACAGCGCTAGATGCTTCTTTCAAATTCTCAGCCTAATTAACTAAAAACTGAAATTCTCTAATCTACCTATGTTCTAATGTTCACAGCTAAAAGCATAGTTGTCTGTGTGAACAAAGAGAACTGTGTCGCTGAGCTGTATTGAGAGAGACCTAACACATATCCTGCTCTTGTGAGACACAGACACACATTGATGCTGAATAGGAAGGGCTGTTCTATGAAAAACGAGGTCATGTGATTTTTTCAGCCAATCACAACCATACACATCCCAGTCATGACGTCGCACACCCAGCTCACCCTGCTCTATTCTCTAAGCTGATTTGCTGGCCGCCAAAATGACAGGAAGCGCCAAAAATGGCGCGATATTAATAGATTATGCGCAGATTTTCACCTAAATTATTGCGTGATCGAAAAATTCCGATCAACATAAAAACCTTGCCGATTTCAACTTTGTTGATTATAATCGCTCAACACTAATTGTCATGTCAATTATTGATCTGTTTGATGCAGCAGACACCCTATTTAAAACTATAAGGTGCGTTCCTGCTGTAGCCAAAATGCATACAAACACGCACTTAAGGGGTTAATGACCAGCTACATATTTAAGTTTTTGCCTCCCTGCATTTTAAAAGTTGCAACTTTCTGATTTTTAAGTAAGACAGTTGTATGCGAGAGAAGTTATATTTTTGGGCAGCATAATTTAGGTTAACAAATTACTGCAGATTTTTTAAAAATGGGTGTTTTCCTGAGTCTGTTTCTTTTTACAGCATTCACATTTCACAGTAAATAACTTGTTAGATTCATTCTGTAGGTTATTGCAGTCATGAAGATACCTGATATGTGTAAGTTTTTTTGTGTGAAGTATGCACAATAATTTTTATTTTATTATTTATTTATTTCTACACTTTTTATGTTTTGTTTTTTTTTTCACTTTTTTTTAAATCTTATTGAGGGATAAGTATTTAACACTTTTTTACACTTAGTAATGTATTAATATACTACTGTATGCTAATACATTAGACTATGTGCCAGTATGACAGACTTCAGTTAGGGCAGCATACAGTGTGTCCTGACTGCAGGCATGCTATACAAACAACCCTGTGGCTACTCTAGGTCCCCAGGGCTGACTGTACAGACTTTCCCTGGGCTCCGGTCAAAAGCCACAACAATCAACGGCTTAAACACTAGGGATTGGAGGTTTGCTCCACTTCCTGACGTTTGTAGAGACCGTTCTAGGAACAAAGTTGTTAACTACAGCTCCGTTCCTAGCGCTGTTATGGCGCTGGGTGCCGCAAAACCCCTGTGTTTGCAGCAACCTCATTTGGTGTCACTGCAGACAGACGACCTGCACTGGCATTAGGAGGTGTATGTAGATTAGTCAGAGGGGATGTTCTTGAATATGGTTCAGACATAATAAAATATAATTATATTTCAATTTAA
The DNA here is from genome assembly GCA_025379985.1 of Phyllomedusa bahiana. NCBI lineage: Eukaryota > Metazoa > Chordata > Amphibia > Anura > Hylidae > Phyllomedusa > Phyllomedusa bahiana. The sequence continues at coordinate 157,391 of JAODAL010001935.1, forward strand.
TTTTTTAAAGTGTTTCCAAATTACCAGAAACCAACAACAAAACTCATAAATGTATATAAATGAAGATTTAGTTCTTTCTCTTTCCAAGTTGTTAGGCACAGAATAAACGTAATAATGTTAAAAAAATGAGAACGTCAACCATAAAAGGTACTAGCAACTTTATTGTGTCCTGAAACCATAGTTGGATTATGAAGTTGCGTGGACTCTAACAGTTACCCCTGAGGCAGGTATGAACCTATTAGGTAAATGCTATATTTATAATCAGAACCGAAGTTTAAACATTTCTGAACCAGACATGTCCATGTTATACTTTTTTTGCTAAAAAGGTTATCACCACTGTAGTCAATTGCAAATGAATCTTTTTTCTTTTGCCACATGTGTGAGGCTCAAGTAATTTTTTGCTTGTGTTTTGTGTTTTTTTATCTGCAACATTTAATAAAAAACATTTTAAATCTTAAAAGAGTTTTGCCACGATGTAATGTTGACGTGGGATCCTCCAAAATGGGTATTTAATCACTTTTCTAAATATATATGATTACAAAAATTGCAGCCTGAGAGAGCTACAGGCTGCCTTACCTGCCCTTAGTTACTTCAAAGCTTCTATTAGATACGACCTGACAAGAGCTGCTGGCCGGGCTGGGCTTGCGCAAAGAAAGCTTCTTATCTGATGAGACTGAGCTGGAGAAGCTTTCAAGGCACCGGGTAAAAATATGTTGTTTTTTGTATACTGAATCCACTAGTTTTAGTGTGATTATCTGAGTAGATCCCTGCTTTATCTGATGACAGAGAACATGAAGAAGCTTTCAAGCTGCTGTGGAGAAAAGGTGTTGTCTTTTGTATACAGAATCCACAAGTTGTAGTTTGATTATTTGAGTGAGCATTTCAAACGATCCCTTATGCAGCTCTGTGCTCTGGCTGTCTGTCTCTCTCTCTCTCTCTCTCTCTTAGCTCAGCGTGGCTTGTTTACATTTGCTTCTTAGCAGATAAGGCATGTCCTGACAAAACCTCTTTAAACAATTGCAGGTGAGAAATAATCCCATTACATGGATTTTAGTAGAAATTATAGATGACCCATGACAGATTCAGGATCACATGTATGAAAACTGTCTAGGTCTAAAATTCACTTTGTTGCCCATAGCAACCAATCAGAGCACCCCTCTCATTTTTCCAGAGCACTATATGAAATTAAAGGGGCACTCTGATTGTTTGCTATGGACAACAAAGTGAGTTTTAGACCTAGACAGCTTTCATACATGTGGTCCTTAATATCTAGGAACTGAGCAGATGGCAAATAGCCATGGTCATCATCTATCGCTGTCAGAATTTTAGTTGGAGTCATGTCATCTTTTCATTTCATCAAAAGGGTTTTGAATTGAGTGTAGTCAAGTGGAGTATGTAGAAATTGGTAGCATTTGGTTTTATTTCTTTTGTTCATATTGGCCCTAGAGAACCTTAGTTGCAAAGATAGGTTCCACTCTGATTCTGGCAGGAGTGGTAGAAAGATTGTGGCACAGCTTTTATCTTGCAAGCAGAAACTAATATTTGGATAATCTGGGTATTTTGAGTGTAAACATATTTTCTTTGTATTGAACAGTGTTCCAGGGATGAAAAGCCTTGGGCATGTCATCTGTAGAATGTACTATTGTGCTATCAGTAATGTACATAAAAGTTTTACATGTATATTATACTCAGTATGTCCTGCCTAACTTGGCATGTTTAAGTCCTGGATTGCTAAGACATTTAGATCAGGATACTATCATCTTTTCCTATGATGTTAGCTGACAGTCAGAATGGTTGTAGAGCAGTACCACAACACTGATAGTAGGGGCAATGAGTAGCTAGGGTATAGAGTGGGTTTGTTCATCAGGGAGCACTGGTGTACTGTATGTCTCAGCAACTTGTTACAAGGGACATCCAAGTACATGATGTGGGACCTGTGGAGACGGTACATTCTTTTAGGGGTCCCGTTAGGTAAGTATTGTCATCTGAATACCACAACACAATGCCTGGAGAGTATCATGGTTAGCAGACAGTGAGGTGACCTCAAAATTTGTTGCCACTGGGGAGTAGTGGGCTGGAATAGTCTAGACGTGGTAGAGGGTTGCTTGCAGAACTTCATGCATTCTGTTGCAAAATGGCATAGGCTGAGCATGCTGTCAGCCTATGGAGAAAGGTAAGGTGAGTTTAGTGCTGCTAGACTCATATTCAGGAATGTTACAGCTGATTATGTGGAGAAAGTATGTGGGATAATAGCCTCAGAGGGACTGGGAAGCAGTGTGAAGCAGAAAGGTTGGCTGCCCTATGGTCTGTAGTATGGCTGGCTTCATTTAGTCATGTGATGTAATGGATTGAACAGGTGATGCATGAATGATTAGAGGAAGGGTTTAGGGGAGTAAGACCAGGAGTAGTAGTAACTCTCCTTTTGTTTGCATTCAGAATTTTGTGTTGTAAAACTCAACTGTTATTAATAAACTGTGACATGCCCAGGAAAGCAGTGTTAACACTTTCTTAAGGTCTATGTGAAGCAAACTCTGGTTTGAGGCCCCTGTGAAGTCAACAGAGACCAGTGAGAAAGGGTACTCACTAGGTTTCCTGATGACATGATTGGTAACCCTATGGCTATTTGCCTAGACTTCTGTTAGACGCTCTAAAGTATTGCTCTGAAATCCCCGTATATAGAAGGCTATATGCAGCTAACACCCACTGGTAACAGCAGAGAATGGAACTGGCTCCACTCCCTGCTGTGTAACCCGTTAAGCGCTGCGGTGATTGTGGCTGCGGTGTGTAAATTGCACACCATTTCTCACTCCATCAGCAGCCCCATGGCGAGATCTAGGGTTGCCGATCGGTCAACATGGTGGCTGGAAGCCTTGTGAAGGCTTCCGTCATTACATTCCCGTTGTACCACTTCCTGCCTCCGGCAGAAAGTGCTAGAACCATCATGTTTGTTAAACTTCTGCATTGTTTAAACAGTCATCATAAGGTATTGATATGCAGGAGTATGTTTACACATTGTAAATTCAAAATAAATATGTTAAATAGTAATCACTTATTTGGATTAAAAAAGTAATAAAAATGTAATATTTTATAATACAAAACATTTTTACATGTTCATTGCATCAAAACAAAGAACCTACACTTAGTAGGTATTCACACACCTGTTTTAACCCGAGTGATTAATTTAACGGGTAATGTAACGCGTAGTGTGAAGCATGAACAGTACAAAATTAAAAAATAATCAATGCTAAAAAATACTTTTTTCTTCATTTGCAGTACAGAAGACATAAATCATATGGAAAAATATTATAAATGCTATGGTAATGTAGACCCAGACAGCTTAGAAAAAAGGAAAGTTTATCCTGCATAATGCTATGCCTTTGACAGCCAGGTTAATAAAAAAATAAAGTTATGGCTGCTGAAATGCTAAGAGGCAAAAAAAAAATAATTTAGCTAATTGTTAAGGCCCAAACAACCCGGCCATTAATAATAATAATAAATCCATGCATACATATATACAAACACACATACATACATTTATTCACATGCATATACATAAACTCACATCTAAGTAAGCTGTAAATTACAAGTGACAAGATGAAGCTAAAGGCAATAGTTGCTCATCTCTAATTAAAATAAACCTCTAGTGAACACATAGCATTATAGCTTTGCTAATGTGAATACTACTGCTATTTCTTACATGGTATTATGTTTACAATAGCTTTATTATTTTTCTGAATAAACATAAAATCATCATCTGAGTGAAGTGATGGCTACTTCTCAGTGCACTTCAGATTTGGTATACGTGTGAATATAAGCAGTTCTGTCTGTAAGAATGTAGTTTTCTATATTTAAATACAGGCTGTATGTGTCCTCTGAATAGAGCCCTAAGGGGATAGAGGTTTATTAGAGCTATTGGCCATGTTGCAATTTACTTGTCAGATCCGATGCCAGAATTTCCTTGGCTGGAAATCATTGTGGTAAAGTAACTAGCTTTAATAATGGATACATGTAATGAATTATTCATAAGAAGTAGAGTGAGCCCTGATGCTTTATGCTCAGTACTTTCATTAACTATGAAATGCTGACTGTTCATGTAGTGTCTCTGAATGATCATTTCTATTCCTTTTAAATGATAAAACATAATGTTTATCAGCATTTTAATTACGGACCTAGTGTCAAATATTGTGCCAAAAGTCTGTCAGCATATATAATAGCTGCAATCATATTTTGCATTGAAATAACATTATCAATCTTTAGTCAATGGCACTAGAGGCCAACTTTTCGCCCTGGTGTTCAAACATACAATCAAAGTTCCTATGTTTTATATGGATTTTCATATGACAGCAATGACTAGTGAAACAAAACAACAATGCACAACCTGACAAAGGTCAAATGTAGCATATTGTTGACCTCAACCATCCCCAAATACATTTTGTATACAGATAAATTTGTATAATTTAGATGAGTTTCAGGTTCTTAATTGTTCAGAATTATCAGTTATAGAAAAGGAAACCAAACTTCTAACAGCAGAACTTTTCAGCAAGACAACAAATTTTATTTTTTTTCTCATTTACCTTGTCTTATGATTGATTACCTCTTAGAAGGTTTCTTCGTATAGTCTTGTGAGATATATGCACTAGAAATAAGTAATGGTAGAACTTCTCCACAGTAACTGAATTTTACTGTGCCTAGAAGGTGTGTTAAACTAAGAAGTTTTGTGGACCCTGCAAGACCTTGTGGAAGACTGTGTGGTGCCCTCTTTCTACACCATTTCCAAAGCATTGGACTGTGTGAATGTATATATGTTGCTTTTTTAGGACTAAGCATGTGCCTTCTGTTATAGGAGATGCTAATATATTTCTAGAGTGAATTGGACCCATTAGTATTTAGTCTATGTTTATAGTACTTAGGTGAGGTTTCTATGCGATTGGCAAATGGTGGTGCGAGAATCTGGCCTTTTGTCCCATGTGGCTGGTTTGAAGTTAAGAGTGGCTAGCAAAGGGTGCACTTTAGATAGAGGTTAATATGTGGTTGCGTGACCATTTTGTAAGTATTTTCCTCTATGATAAAATAGGAGGGTTTCCCATTAGAAGGGGTTGTTGTGCTAAGAGTGCATTGCATACCTTCCAACCATTCTAGACCTCTTGAAGAGTTGACAAGTATCCAGGGTACCATTCATTTATAGTGTCCAGATTGTGCACGCTCAGATGTGAAAAAACTCTTACTACACCACTGGCTAGAATGAGTGTAACCCTGAATATTCTTGCCTGTTTGATGATCAGTTGTTTTAACAGCAGAAAAACAAGTATGGTGGTGGACCGTCTCACAGAGAGAAATTGAGCTGTGGGTTGCAGACACCTAGCCTGGCACACAGGCTGAGAATGAGAGTAGCTCTAGGGGCAAGAGATAGAGACTAAGGGAGACATGTATGATTGGGTTTTTCACCCTCTTCTGGCGTAAAATGCGCCAAAGTGAGTTGGCTACGATGTCTAATGCGCCAAACGAATGTGTTAGGCGCATTGTTCGTAAGACTCGACATTTTTTAATGTGCCTAACATGAGGGGCGTTCTGGGGGCGTGTCGCACCACACGTAATATTAGACACATATATGAATGTGGGTCGACAAAACTAGGTGGATTACTGCTCGAACAGGCAGACCTATTTTAACGTGGTCTACCTGAGCCTGAGGAGTCGAAGTGAAGCTAGATTTTTTGTTAGGAAAAAAAATGTCCAATATTTCTCAACTTACACCAGTACAATAACAAAAAGTAATTTATGATAATTATCAAACTATATAAAATTAATTTATTCAAATTTAATGAAAAATGTTATCATATAAAATTAATATAAAAAATATATAATATCCCAAAAATATAAAAAATCTCCTATAAAATGTATTTAAAATTAATAGAATCTAAAACTAATTTTACATGAAATAACCCACTGTTGATGTTGTTCAGATTTTTTACATTTTTAATTTTTACTACATTAAATTTTTAATTTATTTTTGCTGCGCTCACCCTTTATTCTACATACAGCAAGAGCCAGCACACCACAGGTCTGGCTGGGACCTGTGGTCCAAAAAGCAAGATCAATACCATAGTTTCTATTCACTGACATGCTATTCTAATGACTTTTCTTTTATTTCCACCCTATCTATAGCATGTATACATGTTTGGCACATTACTGATGCACCTAAGTTCCATAATGTGCCAAACACACAGGCGGGGTGCAATGAACTTTAGACAACATTTAAGAACGCACAAAAACCACTTTCATACATTCAGGCACATTTGACACTGAAAAATAGATGAGAAACTTTGATGCACCTAGTTCCATATATGATTCCCTAAGTCTTGGATCCCTTAAAGTAATGGAGTATAGACTGAGATAATTATTTAATTATACCACATCAAAAACACCAGCCCCTAACTGTCTGATCTAGGTCTTGTGTCATACTTATTTTACTTGTACAGATAAGAGAAGCAAAATAAAAAGAGCACATTTGCCTATATGTTTAAAGCAAACTAATGATTACCCTTTAAGGCTATGGATAGTTTATATCTATTTTCTGCCATCTAATTCTGTTCCACATAGAATGTTACCACACAAAATTAGAATGCTGGAACTGGCAACAAAAAAGATAATGGTAATCAACGCAGAACAGGATAATATTTAGGTTGTGGAAGTTGATACACTGTAAACATATGTTCATAACCAGTGCAGCTAATGTATAGTTAACCCCTTCAGAACCCGGGTTATTTTTTTTTGTGACACGTTCGTTTTTCCTTCCTCGCCTTCTGAAAGCCATAACTTTTTTATTTTTCCACCTACATAGACACATGAGGGCTTTTATTGTGCAGGACCCGCTGTACTTTCTAATGGTGTTATGCACTATAGTATAGAATATACTGGGAAACCGCAAAAAAATTCCAAGTGGGACAAATTGTGAAAAAAAATGTATTTTTGCCATGTTTCTGGGTGATTTGCCTTTACGGCGTTCAATCTTTGGTACATATAATGTGTTATCAATATTCTACAGGTTGTTACGCATCCGGCAATACCAAACATGTAGGGTTTCCGTTATGTTTTGGTACCGTAAAGAAATTCCCAACATTTTCTATTTTTGAAATTTGTGCCGCGGCGCCAGTTTGTGCGACCAATAACTTTTTTGCACTAACACCTACGGACATCGGTAAGGGTGCATTTTTTGCGGGCTGAAGTGTACTTTTTATCGCTAGTAGTTTGGGATGCATGCGACTTTTGTGATCATTTTTATTCCATTTTTTGAGTGACGTAAAATGACCAAAAACCGCAATTTTGGCGTTTGGAATTTTTTTCTTCTAAGGTGTTCAGAGTACGGGAAAATTATGTTATATTTATATAGATCAGACTTTTTCGGACGCGGCAATACCAAATATGTGTAACTTTTTTATTATTTTAATGATTTTATTTGTAAAATGGGGAAAGGGGGGTGATTTGAACTTTTAATACTTTTTTTTGTACTTTAAAACTTTATTTATTTATTTTTTTGACTGTAACATTTAGTCTCCCTATGGTGCTTGACCACTAGGGGGCACGATTGTTAATACAACCTAATGCATTGCATAGGCAATGCATTAGGGTGTACAAAGATGGCGGTTTCCCCACTTCCTGTCTGCGGACGGAAGTGGGGCAAACCGGCCAGGGTAAGTGACGGGAGCCTTCACAAGGCTCCCCACCACCATGCCCGGTCGTCGGTGCCGATGACCGTACCGATCGGTGCGCGGCACTGATCGGCGTTCATTCAGATGCCGTGGCCATCTTTGCCACGGTGTCTGATGGGTAAAACAGCGCCAGTGGGCGGAGTCACCCGCCAGCGCTGTTACTGCAGGGAGTTAGCTGCAATTAGCCGCTAACACCCGGCGGCTGTGCGGGGGGGTCGCGGAGCGATCCCCCTGCAAAGCCCCTTAGCGGCCCTGGGACGTACTCATACGCCCTGGGTCGTGAAGGGGTTAAAGAATCCATCAAAACGGTACCTAAATGTATATGCAACGTTCATATATGTCACCCATAGTTGCTGTTTTAAAGTAATATTCAGTATAATTTCTTCATCCTCTTGCTTCTATGTCATCTCCTTAGTGGTGCTGCTAACCTATGCTGCTGTTGGTGGGCTCTGAGAGTTCTCCTCCCTTTGACAATATAGGGCTACATGTATGAAAACTGTTTAGGTCTAAAACTCACTCTTTTGCCCATAGTGATCTATGGGCAAACAAGTGAGTTTTAGACCTAAATAGGTTCACACATGTGGCCCTTAGTCCTTTTTATCATTCAATCCAGTTATACAATCCTAACAAACTGGAAAGATATCATGTTACTGCAGAGTCTCTGGTCCTCCACAGACCAGTAGAAAGCTATTTTTCTTTGTCACAGTGAAGTGCATATGGATACCTATGCAAAGAACTGACTGTGGAGAAAAGGTTTCTGAGCATATGTGTCCACCATTATTCAGCTTAGTAGGTGGACTGGCACATTGCTATACACTTTGAACACTTTGCCCTACTATGACAATACATGTAATAATTTTTAACTGGATTATTTTAAATACCGAATTTGTTTAGAATTTGCCACTGTAAATAAATACAATATTTTTTCATGAAGTAACCGCTTAGGGGATGTTGACATGGCGTTTTTTAGATGCGTGTTTGGATCCATGTTTCGGACTCAAACACACATCTACCAATGTGCAGTCTGATTTACTTGAGTTTCAATGTAAAACAAGCATTACATTTAGATGTCTGATGGCTGATGTATGTTTTACATGCGTCTTTCTGATGCGTCTTTCAGATTCGTTCAAAGAATTAACATGACAATTCTTGATCCATTTTACACAGCAGACACCCTGTTTAAAACTATATGCTGCGGCAAAAATGCATCCAAACATGCAGCACAATTTGGGTATGTCTTTGGATACGTTTTACGCAGCCTTTTTAATCCGTTTTTCGGAACATACCATTAAATGCTGTTCTAAAAACAACTCAAAATATAAATTATATTTATAATATACAAAAATATTCTTAATTAAAATAACTTAATAAAAATTTGTGGGTTCACAGAACGCTTTTCCATAGTTGTTGAAATAGTTCCAAAGGGGGCTCAATATTATATATTATCTGAAGTAGATTGCTTGAGATAGATTATTGATCCAGGATTTATTCAGAATGCCAAATGTGGAAGGATTTGTCCTCTAACATGTTTGGATATGACAGTCGGAAACTTGGACTAACCTTATAGCATAATAGGTTGAACCTGATGGTCTTTTTTCAACCTTCCTAACTATGGTGGCTAATTTATGTTAGTAAATTATGACAGAATATTCGATAGAAATAATGCATTGTTTTAACACCATTTAAGAAGACTGATTCTGTTTAAACTGCTAATTTATGACTACAACATCAGCATTAGCAAGAAACTTTAATCTAAATCCACACAGTTCCTTATTAAGGTAGCTATAAACCAAAGGTTGTTAAGACACCTCCATTTCTCAGATCAACCGATATGCTAGTCATCAACAGGCACATTGGTGTATTAAGGTGATAATTTCTGAATTTCAATGACTCAAATCATTACACTTTATCATTCTTCAAAATAAAAGAGAGAACAGTGGTAATTTCAAAGTGTAATGAGTCATTAGGTAGTCAGTGGCACAACAATATGGTGAAATGACAATTCATAAGGATAGACCTCAGAATTCATATGCTATCAAAGCTGAAAGGACAAGAGATAAGTAGGGCAAATGGTAAGAGAAGCAAGAGAAGCTGGGAGAGTCTTTTAAAAGGAGCTGACAGGATAAGAAAAGCCATTGGTGACATACTGGGAGATGCAAAACAAATACATTACAAGATTTTGTGTTAGGATTATTGCAGAGTGTAAAACTGTAGATGGTTGGATATTGATAAATAAAAGACTAACCAATAGCCTAACCTACCATATGTACTCAAGTATAAGTCGACCCGAATATAAACTGAGGCACCTAATTTTGCCACAAAAAACTGGAAAAATTATTGACTTGCGTATAAGCCTAAGGTGGAAATTGCAGCAGCTACTGGTAAATTTCAAAAATAAAAATGGATACCAATCAAATTACATAGGAAGGTATAGGCAGTTTAATGTCCCCCATAGGCAGGTATAGGCAGTTTAATGTCCCCCATAAGCAGGTATATGCAGGTATAGGCAGTTTAATGTCCCTTATAGGCATGTATAGAGAGGTATGTCCCCCATAGACAGGTATAGGAAGTTTAGTGTCCCTCATAGGCAGTTATAGGCAGGTATATGTCCCCCATAAGTAGTTATAGGCAGGTATATGTCCCTCATACGCAGGTATAGGCAGGTATATGTCACTCATACGCAGGTATAGGCAGGTATATGTCCCTCATACGCAGGTATAGGCTGGTATATGTCCACCATACAGGTAAAGGCAGGTATATGTCCACCATCTTTTTGCTTTTTTGCATATTGTTCCTATATGTCCACCATAGGCAGGAATAAGCAGGTATATATCTCCCTATAGGCAGGTATATGTCCCCCATAGGCAGTTATAGGCAGGTATATGTCCCCCCATAAGCAGATATAGGCATTTATAGGCAGGTACCGTATTTTTCGGACATACTTTTTTTCCCCCAAAATGCGAGGGGGACCAAGGCTGCGTCTTATAGTCCGAATACACTCTCAGGCCGGCAGGTGGGTTAAACCCCGCCCCGGCTCACCACAGCATTGCGGAGCTTCAGTCTCCTGCCAAGATTGTTTAGTAGAGACAGCGAGAGCTTGGTTCGGGCCGAGTGTGCTTGCTGTTGGCAGCGGGTGCTTCGAGGCCGCTCGGTCCAGGCGGGCAGCGGTTGCGGCCATTCTGTGCAGGCGGGCAGTGGCTGCGGCTGTTCTGTCAGGTGGGCGGCTGCGGTCATTCGGGTGGCTGCTCCGCGTATGCGGCAGGCGCTGCTAGCAGCAGGGATGGAGCCTGGGCTCCATCCCTGCTCTTAACACTTCTGCCGCCACCACCAGCTGAATGAGGAGTGTAAAATTCCAATCTATTAAAATATAACATCATTCATCCCGTAAGCTGAACACCTTAGAATAGAAAAAATTCCAGACGCCAAAACTGTGATTTTTTTTGGTCATTTAATATCCCAAAAAAAGTAAATAAAAAGTGATCAAAAAGTCACGTTTCCCAAAAAATTATACTTTTTTTCTCCTTATTTTCCCTCTGTAAAACCTAGGTGTGTCTTATGGTCCGGTGCATCTTATAGTCCAAAAAATATGGTATACGTTTCCTCATAGGCAGGTATAGGCAGCTATAGGCAGGTATATGTCCCCTCATAGGCAGGTATAGGCAGTTATAGGCAGGTATATGTCCCCTCATAGGCAGGTATAGGAAGTTATAGGCAGGTATATGTCCCCCCATAGGCAGGTATAGGCAGGGTTTGTTAAAAAAATAAAAAAAAATACTCACCTTTCCCCACTGCTCCAATGCACTGCGTCTTCTTCCCAGCACAGGAGGCGTGATGTCATCAGGCTGCGCAGGCAGCATGATGACAAGTCTTCGGCCTTCCAGAGTCCTGTTGCGGAGCAGGGAGCACTCGGCTTATACTTGAGTATATATAGTATATAAATTCATATTTAATGAAGAAAAATTTGGCATTTTTTGTGTTTTAAACATAAGGATATGTCTACACGGCAGTGGACAAAATACAACCTGAAAACCAAATTCTAAAAACTTTCATAAAACTGAGTTTTTTGCCCACTGCCTGCCAAAAGCTGCTGAAAAAATTTCATTTTTTGCAGGGTTTGAATTTTTTGTGTGGTTTTTTTGGTGTTTTTAGCGCTTTTTTTTGCAGAGATGTACAGCAATAGATTTGCTATGTATTTCTGCATAAAAGATACCAAAAACACTTAGATGCCGCAGTCATCACAGCCACGGCATCTAGGTGAATGAGAAACGGTGCTGTGCTGTGACATCATTTGTCCAATACGTTGAACACCGTAGAAGAAAAAAATTCCAAATGCCAAATTGTGTTCTTTTTGGTCATCTTACATTGGTTAAAAACCGGAATAAAAGTGATCAAAAAAGTTGCATGTATTCCAAACTGGTACCAATTCAAATTATACTTCAGCCTGCAAAAAATGCCCCCTCACTCAGGTCTATAGGTGTAAGTGCAAAAAAGTGATTGATTGCAGAATATGGTGCTGCAGAGCAAATTAAAAAAAATAGATGTTTGGATTTTTCTTTACGGTACTAAAATATAACGAAAACCCTACATATTTGGTATTACTGGATTCATATCAACCTTCAGAATACAGAAAACACATCATTTGTACCAAAGAGTGAACACGGTAAAAAAAAAACTGGCAAACATGGTGCAAATATGTTTTTTTTCACACTTCACCCCACAATTTTCTTGCGGTTTCCCAGTACAGTATATTCTATAGGACAGTGAGAGACACCTTTAGAAAGTACATCTTGTCCCACAAAATAAAAGCCCTCATATGTCTATGTAGGTGGGAAAAGAAAAAATTATGCCTTTTGGAAGGTGGGGAGGAAAGAAACTAAGCACACTATTTTGACTGTGGAGGGCTCAGGAATTAAGCTACCACTGACCCTGACAAAAGCAACCACACTCTAGGATTCAGAGACTACTTAGGCAGCACACAGCAACAAACAACACACTAACAAAAACTAAGATGCACAAGGACTTCTAACAGACTAATAGTCTCACACAGAGTAGGCAGAGCAAGAAATAAAATAATCTAGGACTCTAGATAACTGGATACAGAACACTAGGCAGATTTCTAGATCTCTTGACTAGAACTGGAACAAACAGGACTGGACAGGACTAGATACACGAGAAAGATAATGGACACAAGACAAAATCACAAGACACAAATGAACAGAGCTCTGCTATCAACAACCCTGTGCTGACAAAATCAACAAAATTTACAGAGATTCTAACAATTAACAATTCCACCTCTAATAAACAAAGGTTGTGCAGCATTATTAGCTGCTATACTGGGAACATAAGCAGTTACCTTGCAACTACTTAAAAACAAAAATAATAAGCAGAAGAAGATGAAATGGCAGGGAAATCCCTGCTGATCATAGCCTTACCCTTTTCCCCTCAGGAAGGGCTGAATAACCCTTAACCCTGGATTTATTTGGATAGGCAAAACAGAGCTTCAGTCCATAGCAAACATGTCATGCACCATACTGGCACACAGCCATAAGTAATACTTAAACATTTAGCTAGGCAGACTGCCCTTTACACTCCAAGTATACAACAAAACACTAACTTAAATATTCTCCAAAATCAGAGGGGCAAACTGCCTCTTTAAAAAAAAAATATATATATATTATGAGCCATTGATATATATTTGGCTACAATACGTAAGTTCACAACTTATATCAAGGGTCCTCATGACTTGGCAAGTTCCTATACTGACGTAACACCATACCCACTGACACTTCACTGTCCCTGACTAACTCTAATGATAACCCTAAACTATAACTGACCCTGACACAAGGAATCAGACTCCAGGACCCAGAGACTACTAAGGCACAGAAACAACACTGACAAAAACCTAAGGCACAAAAGGACTTTAAACAATATATTGGACTTGCTCATACAGAATAAAATTAGGCAGAACAAGAATAAACTATGACTCCAGATAACTGGACAAAGAACAGTTAGAAGATTGCTAGACACAATTCCCCAGGGCAGATCAACTGACCATGCAGCACAGTCTGAGATTGTTTAGAGTGAGAGTCAATTGCTAACATTTCTATTAAACTTTCTGGGTTTGGTAGCACTGCATTGGATCATTTTATTATGCCCAGGAAGCTATTTGATGTGGTTGAATAGTTACTGCCTTATTTATTGAAGAAGAAGACAAAATGGCAGAAATATTACTGCCATTCATAAACGCTTCTGAGAAATCAAGAACTAAACACATATCAACATCAACTGTTCAGAGAAAACTGTTGGAATCAGAAATGTATCATCAAATTTCTGCAAAAAAAACAACCTGTACTGAAGAACAACAAGGAGAATAGAATTGCTTTCACCAAGAGATAACATAAAACAATAGAAAATAAGTGCTTCCCAGTGTACTATTTTAGTATGAATCAAAGAAGTCTGTAAATTTCAATTATCAACTCACCTTGCTCAGTTGTACAGTTGTGATATGGTTCCGACACGTACCAATCCGAGTTTATAGCTAAACTGGACTCTGTTGTTGCAATCAGCAGTATTGGTTCACACTCTTTAGCCAAGAGATGCAAGGAATGGATATTGGACTAGTGGAAATTTGTACTTGGGTCTGATTAGTGAAAATTTGAGATTGCTGGTTAAAGGAGCCATATTTTTCTAAACTGTAGGAAAGGTAAGCTGATGGTTTCAACATGCCCTTCGAAGAACTTGTTTATATTTCTTTGTGACAGACTTAAACCATTTAGATCTCTGTAATCTTGTGCACTGCTGTAATGGAAAACTTTTGTAAGCTTGACTGCAGACTGAAGTAACAGCAGCAAACAAGTGCATGTCAACTCTGGGAACTCCTTCAAGACTGTTGGAAAACCAGGTAACTATCTTATGAAGCTAATTGTGAGAAAGCCAACAATGTGTTAAGCTGTCAGCATGGCAAAAGGGGGCTACTTTGAAGAATCTAAAATGTAAAACATATTCTGGTTTGGTTAACACTTCTATGTTTTCTACTTAATTCCATATGTTCATAAGTGTTCCCTTATAATTTTTGTATCTTCAATGTAATTATGCAATGTAGAATAACCAAGGAATGAAAAGACATATCAAAACTTTTGACTGTTATTGTGTTATTGTATATATAGAGAGAGATAGGGTGCACTAAAGTCCTTAATGTTATACATATGGAAAAGTTAGCACTAATGCAATTCAAATGCTTCATAAATTCAATGCTTGCAAGGGTTTTAGTGCCTGCAGCTTGAATTGCTTCCCAAGTTCCACACCAGGATTTACCTGGCCTATTACCTGGCCCCTCTCATCAGCTCCTCACATAACCGTCTCCAAGACTTCTCCCGTGCTTCACCCTCACTCTGGAACTCATTAACCCAAAACATCAGACTCTCCCCAACTTTCACCAGTTTCAAAAGCAATCTGAAAACCCATCTCTTCAGGATAGCCTACAACCCACATTAACCCCACCACCACTACACCGGCCCGCAAGCATGTCTGCCCCACACCTTCTGTCTCTCCCCTTCTTCCTTGTAGAATGTAAGCCCTCGCGGGCAGGGTCCTCTTTCCTCTCTGTTTCAGTTACTAGTCATTTTTGTCACCATTGTATTTGTTCAATATTTGTTATGTATGTAATTCCCCTTAAATGTACAGCGCCCTGGAATTAATGGCGCTCTAAAATAAATAATAATAATAATAATATTTAAAGTCAGTAAGCCAGTTGACTAGGTGTACATGCAACTCTAGTCTGGACATTTGGCTGGAGAAGCTTTACACTGGAGGAGGCCAATGTCTGTTACACCAACTCCACTTGGCTAAAAGGTGATACTAAGCCTGTATTAGCAAGTGCTGAGACTACCAGGAGTTTTGTTTATTTCTTTTTTTGCGCTCCTTGTGCATGTTTGTTTTTCCTAAAATAAACATATGGGAGGACCCGTTTGTACCCAGAACTTCCTCTGTCTCTACGCCTGGTGGAATTATGCTTTGATGCTGTAAATGCTCATGTTTTATATATATATATATATATATATATATATATATATATATATATATATATAGTGACATATATGTGACTTGGTGCCTACGCACTGCTTTTAAATAGATATACAGGAGTGTATAATGTGACAGTCTGTATGAAAGTGTTATGTGCCAAACATTTTGGCCCATAAAGTGTTACGCACCAAACTTTCTATGGTAGTTTTTCATCAAACTTTGTTGCATTCTTGGCACATTCAAAGGTGTCATGTCTAGTGCAGACTGCAGGAAATTTGGGAGTAAGACTGTTAATACTTCTATAGAACAGTACTACGAGATTTTTTGAGTGCAAGATATGCAAAAAAAAATGGCACAGGCGAGTTCATAGATGTCGCCCATAGTTTTTCAGTCTCCCCATTGACTTTAATTGTTTCTGTTGTTTTCCTAGTGAAATGAAGTGGATGTACAAAGTTTTTAGCAAAAATGGTGGATTTGAAATTCGACCTCAGAAAATCTGAACTGTGTTGACTACAACTCAGATTTTCTATTGAGGTCTATGGGGATGGTTTTTCAGTCGTTTTTTGATGATATTCAAATACCAAATCTGTGTAAACAGACTCTTACAGACTTGAAAGACAATGCACTAGGATATCATGGCACAGTATTTTTTTCAACTTTTTCAATGCCTTTTATTTACAGGTAACAGAAAATAAGGTGTAAGAAAAGCTGAGGTATCACAATTAAGCTGGACTCTATTGAATACAAATTTTGGGGAAAACAAAGGTTGAAAATGTTGCCTTTTAACAAACCTGTTCACTGGTTCTTCCAGTGGTAAAACAAGGCAAAAATATGAACGCTCCACTATTGGATTCCTTCAGTTGAGTAGTGAAGGCAGTCGGAGCTTTGCAAAAATGGAAACCTGTTCTGAATCATATGTCTGCCTGTTTGGAATGTCTGGAAAATGCTTGAAGGAACTGGGAGGTTAAGAACACTAGGAGGTGAATGCCAATAGAAATTTCCTGTGTCTTCCCTCCATATAATTTTGGCATTAGCTAGAGTTAAGTGCTACTGCAAAAAGTATTTTTCACTGTGGAAGACTCAGCAGCAAAGAGGAATCAGATAATCAGGCATTCACTTTAGTGTGTCACTGTAGTTTCCCCCAGTAATGTCAGCTAATCGCCAGAAATTTGTGCATTCCTGTCTGACATTCTGATTTATCTATTAGATACACTTCTACAAAATGTCCCTTTAAGTAAATTTCTAACCACCACATTATAAAAAAAAAACACACTTTAAAACATTTTAATAGATCTAAAACCACAGTAAAAATATTAAAAAGTAAACAACAAGGTATGAAAAATAGCTGTACTGTTAAAGCCAATACAAATCAAGGAGCCTTTATGAAGGTATAAACATTTGCAGCACTGGATAAGGTTGAATAAACCTAAGCATTTAGCCCTCAGGGAATTTATGAGTCAAATTAATTTATTCACTTTCAAAATCTATCAGGGAAACAAGTAACGTCATATGTATAATACAGTATAGAAATAAATGTAGTTTATAAACACTGTGAGATCCAGCCAATAAAGTAAAATGAAAAGCAATTATGTACATTTCAAAAATAATATAGATAGAAATGGGATATTACTGAGTCATGGAAACTTTGTGGCTGGAAATAATTTACTAGATAAAATGTGCAATTATTTTTTAGCAAGATTTTTTTTATTTTAGTATTATAAGTAGACAAAAATAAGTATTTAAAATTCTCTTTAGAACTTTGAGTTTTACCTTCAAACACTTTTATCAAATTCTCAACAAGACAAAAATGTGATGCAAAAACTGTGAAGATAAGACATTTAGTGAATATGAAATCAGAAGAATACATTGTTTGTATCAGTTGTTAGGAAAAGTTCCATATGTATTTAGATCAAATGTACATTTAGGGAGACATATAATATCCCAAAAATATTATTAAAAAATCTACTATTAAATGTATTTAAAATTAATAGAATCTAAAATTAATTTTAAATTAAATAACCCACTGACCTATATTTTTCAGAATTATGTTAAAATTAAAATGTTCAGACTTTTTTTTTTTTTACTACAATGAAAGAAATGTTTTACTTCAGTGAAAGAAATTTTTAGCAGATGTGATCAGTGTTGAAATTTATTTTTGCTGCTCTCACCCTTTATTCTACATACGGCAAGAGCCAACACACCATAGGTGTGTGTGGTCCACCAAGCAAGATCACCAACATCTTTTCTATTCACTGACATGCTATTCTAATGACTTTTCTGTTATTTCTAGTCTATCTATAGCCTATACACATGTCTGGCATATTAATAATGCGCCAAAGTTCCGTAATGTGGCAAACACACAGGTGAAGCGCGTCGAACTTTAGACGCCATTTATGAGTGCACAAAAAACACTTTCATAAATTCAGGTGCAGTATACACTAAAAGCAATAGTTACAAAAAATGTAACATAAAATAATATTGTAGCAGCACTGCACTCAATAACTCAATGCTAGTAACTGTAGTTGCACCAGATCATTTTATTCATTTAAATTATGCATATTTGAGTCACATGGATTGCAACTAGCATTTTCTATATTGGAGTGAAATTTTTATTTTCATTTGTGAAATATGAGTATATTTGCATGGATCATATTTATGTTTTGAAAGACTTGGAAAGGGACATCAATCTTGATGATGTTGGGTGGCTCAGTGATTAGCACAGTTGTGTTGCAGCGCTTGGGTGTTGAGTTCAAATCCCACCAAGGAAAACATCTGCATGAAATTTGCATGTTTTTCACATCGATTTCCCCCAGTTTTCTCCATACTCCAAAAACATACAGATAGGTTAATCCAAAATTTAGATTGGTCCATTTCCCATTGGGTCCGTTGGGCAATTCCAATCTTAATGACAACTTATACTGTATATGAAGGATAAGCTTGGAGGGGTATTAAATAATGCCTCCAGTGTTGCTTTTACCTTACTATTAGAAAAAGTTGCAATTTTTTGTAGTGTTTGGCACACAAGCATAACATAACTAAACTTATAATTTGCTACAACATTAGGGTATGTTCACATGACATATAATGTAGATTTATGCTTCAAAAAGAGCTTCAAAATATGCCTGATTAGAGGCATATTTTGAAGTGTTTTTTTTATTTTTTTTGCAAAGTGTGGAGCATATTTTACTCTTTATATTACACTATAGCACTTTTCAATTAATATAGAGGCAATTTCAAACAGGAAAGTTAAATCCATTGGTAATTACATCATACATTCAGATTTAAATAAACAGAAGAATAAACAACAGATTCTATATACACAGAAAAAAGGTACATTTCCATGCCCATCTCGTCAAAATTGTACAAGTATAATATGTGGTGATAGTAAATCTCATCCCACAAAGGGTTTTTCTGTCGACATTAGGGGCTATTTCACATGTAACACCAGTAATGTGGTGTACATGTTAAACTGCCCGTGTGGCAAGATATACATTGATCAAACCACAAGAATGAGAAGGGTTAGATTAAATGAACACTGCTCACAAATGAGACCATTTAGATCTAAAATGGAACAAAATGGGTCTACACAAAGTAAAGAAGATGAGGAAAACCAAAAGAGAAACTGAAAGTTTGTGGAATCCTCAGTGGCGAGACACTTTTTAAATTATAGACATAATGTTAGCGAACTCAGATGGTGCATTTTGGAAAATGTGGAGGGTAGTGATCAAGAACAGGTTTATACACGGCTCCTGTAATGTTAGGTCTATTGGATTACATGATTTGAAGCCCTCATACCCAAATGGTTGAATGAGGAATGCCGTTGCAGTGCATTCCTCTAAGAATCGGGAATGGTGCCCTTTGTGTTAATACGTAAAACACTCACCCATTCTGTTTCGTGTTGTAACGGAGAGTATGGCTTAAGCACATGCGAGCGAAAGCTACAGATACTAGTGCTATGCCCAATGTTAATCTCCTCTGCCCGCAGTGGAGATTAGTTCGAGACATGATCAATATTAAAAACATTAGGGCAAGTTGTTGTCTATGTCTTATATGTAGTAATATATTTTAAAAGAAAAGAAAAAATGTGGTTTTAATTATTTTCAGGTAGTTTTCTAAAGAGGATCACCTGCTTGGGGTGACATATATAAGAAAGGGGAGTGGAGAGAGTGCTAGCATGCTTGACAAAGGGGGTGCGTCTATTTTTTTCCCCCGAAACGTTGCGGACTGGACACCATACCAAAGAGAATATGTTTTATGTAATTGCTTGTATGTCTATGTTGCTACCAAGATATATACGTTATCTGATGTAAGGTCGCTTACGTGAATATGCTGCAATTAGAAAAATGAATTAGTGGATTATATAAAACACAGTAAGCCAAAATCTAATATGAACATTGCATGAAGGTGGTCTCTATTCATTTATTGGCTTAATACATGGCTACTGTATAATGTAATATGCATATACTCATTGACTGAGTTCAATACAAGTGAATCTTTTTTGTTATGGCAATTTAAAATATATGCATAATGGAGCATATTGTGTGGCATTTGCATGCCAAAAATACCCTCCATGTTTCTACGGGAATTTCACTCAGGTAAACCCCTCAAAAATTGAAAAGGCACTTAAATTTTCGCAAATGAAACCTTCCCTAAATTTGTGTCGTAAATATGCTTGTAAAGTATGTGTTGTGTGGATGACGGTTCTTATTTTACATCGGAATCAAGGACAGCTGCATAGAACATTATTTAAGGATTATTTTGGGGCATATTTCTGTGTGAAATACACCCCTAAACTAGCAAAATATTGCATTATGTGAACATACCATTAAAATAGTATATTTTAGTGGCAAATTCTCCCTGAAACTATGTACTCATTATGTCGATCTAGACCCCTATTGATTTATTCTATGCTTTTATTTGCCTTGGCAGTAGCTAGCTAACATTACTTGGTACAGTAAAGTTTCCTATTCCCTAATAACTCCAAGCCCCTTTTTATGCCAGTTTTTCTAAGTATTTTTCCACTTAGTACATTATATGGTCATTTATTTTCCCATTCAAAGTTTATAAACTTACATTGCTTTGTTTTAACTTTTTCAAACCCAACTGTCAGGAATATAGGATAGTGGATCATCTGGGTCACTGCGAGAAGTTGGTATGAGCCATGGTAGGAAGCAGAGTCTAAGGAGCTCCCAGGTCTTCACCAGCACCCGCCGCTATCCCTGATGTGACCACTCATGGTGACGGTGAGGTGCAACAAAGTACAAAGGGGTCAGGAAGAGGCATATCAGGTACAAGAAGAAAGGTCAAGGAAGGTGGCAGGCAAACGAGGACAAAGTCCAGGCAAGGGATCCGAACTAGAACACTACGCACATTAAATCACACCAAGTGATGGAGGGGGAAATGAGGAAAAAAGGGTCAGTGCTCGGTGATTATCCTATCAGTGGTGCTCTGCCCCTTTAAATCCCAACGAGCCGGCACACAAATGAGCCAGCCAGCAGCCAGAGGAGGGAGCGGAGCAGGACTGGGGAGAGGTGAGAGGTGATGACCCCAAGCCAAGCAGACACGAATACAACCGTGGTCCAGAGTGGCAACCATGGCGTGCTTCATGGCACCAACTGTAATATAATACTGTTCACTTCTTAGTTAATAACTTACTGTTTAGTACCATTTGCCATTTTGAAATTTTACACACAGTTTTTTTTGTAGCATGTTTTTGGCTTGTAAAAAGCACCATAAATTGTATGCATAATATAAAAGCATGTTTTGGGCTGTTTATACGCGTGCATTTTAACATGCTTTTTGTCTGACTTTTCTATATCATCCTGGAAACTTTAGAAAAAATGTCATGGCTACAGCTTGCTCCATTTTGAGCAAAAACCATAGACTTAAAGGACACACAGAGAGTTAGGAAGATCTCTGTAAAAAAACAAATTGTTTGCAGTGCATTCTACAGTATCTCACAAGTAAGTACTCCCTGGACTGGCCAACCGGGGAGTTGGTGCAACCCCCGGTGGGCCGCGAGCTCCACTAGTGGAACTACCACCACCCGAGCGTTCAAAGGAAG
Organism: Phyllomedusa bahiana; assembly: GCA_025379985.1. Taxonomy (NCBI): domain Eukaryota; kingdom Metazoa; phylum Chordata; class Amphibia; order Anura; family Hylidae; genus Phyllomedusa; species Phyllomedusa bahiana. The sequence continues at coordinate 179,183 of JAODAL010001935.1, forward strand.
GGTCCGGGAATCAAGGGCTAATGCCGCTGGTGCTCTGCTCCGCTATTGGGCCTGGTAAGCCTAATGCCTTAGGCCTACTAGGTGTTAGCCACTAGTACTGACATCAAGTCATCGCGCCGCCTATGCCAGGCTTTACTAGAAGCCAGCCTGCTGCTTATCACCCACCTATAACTTATGTAACTGGGTCCCACCTACAACCTAACGACCTGTTCACCTACCTAAAATCTAACTAACTGGGACCCACCTATCACATATCTAATTGGGCCCACCTACAACCTACCCAACTGGGGCCCACCTACAACCTACTAAGCTGGGGCCCACCTATCATCAATCTACCTGGAGCCTACCTATTACCTACCTACATGGGGTCCACCTATAATATTCCTATCTGGGACCCACCTACCTACCTGGGGCCCACCTACAACCTACCTACGTACTTATCTGAGGACAAACTACCTCTTACCTTCATGGGGCTACCTGATCACTTACCTACTTAAGACCTACCTACCTACATGGAGACCACCTACCTACAACCTACCTAACTGGGGCCCACCTAAGTACCTGGGATTCACCTACCACCAACCTAACTGGAATTTTTCTACTTACCTAACTGGGGCCTACCTTGGGCCTATCTACCTACCTAACTTTGGCAAATCTACCGTCTACCCACCTACCTATCTACCTAACTGGGGCCTAAAAACCTACCTACCTTGGGCCATCCCCAACCGTTGTGCGCCTCCCTCCCTAGGGCCTAAAAAAATTTATCCTTGGGTCTACCCTATCTAAAATGACTCCTAGCTACTGGAACCTTTTCCCCATTTTCCTATTACCCAGGGCCTTACCCCCTTTAATATAGCGTTCCCTATTCTGGGGCCTTGTTTCTACGGTAAGACATTTTCCCCCTAAAAAATTTTTGTTTAAAAGATGTGCTAGGTTTTTTTTCAGGGGATGTCTTTTTTTCCATGAGCAAGAATTCCATTTAGCCGTTCACACGGAGGGTTTTCGGATGGTTTTTCGCGGTTCGCGGTTTTTCAGACGCCGAAAAACCCGAAATGGTACAATTGTGCTCTATGGAAACCCGTGCAGTTTAGTGCGGCGGTCCGGGGCAAAACATGAAAAATCCCAAAAATTTCGTCTTTTTCCCCGGAACGGAAGTTGTGCGTCAAAGGAAGGGGGGGGCTGTTCCGTCATCGCGGAGAAAACCCGTCCCCCCCCGGCTGGGGGGCGGGGCAAAACGAAAAATCGGCCCCGGTTTTCTGTGCCGTAGTGAACGCGCCTTATTGTTGAACAGAAAATAAACCCATTTATTAATATATTGTAGTCTTGTCATCACAAACTTCAGCATAACAAGCCAAACTTGAATTCATCAAAAATTTTTCTTGTGAACTCTATTTCTATGTACAACAATCTATGTTACATTTACCGATCCTGGTATTTATGAACAAAAAGCAAAAATTTTTATTCAAAGACAGTCATTTTCATATCTTTGGAACAAAACAACCCCAAAACCCCTGAATTTTTTGGTTTACATTTTTTGTGACTCCTTTTCTTTTAGAATCATTGACCCACACAAGCTACAACCTAAATGATCTTCCAACGCTAGTGTATGGAATGGGGGGAGCTGTAGCAATGACTGCCGCTAGGTCTTATTTTCAGGGGAGGCCTTACATTTCTAAGCTTGAAAAAAATTGCACAAAGTCTTATTTTCGGGGGATGCCTTATTTTCGGGGAAACAGATTATGATTCTGAGGGGCACAGGCCATAGTTATAGCACAATATATACATAAATCCACCGCACACCAAAGTAAGGATGCTATTAAAAGGTATTTATTTACAGTCATTGGGAAAGAACGTGTTGAATATTGCACTCTAGTCGTACATATATTACAATAATGTCAAGGAAATACAGATTGTATAATACACATGAGTATTGCGAACTGATCGATGTCTAATTCTAATGCGACGTTTCGGCTCAATGAGCCTTTATCAAGAGACATCTAAGTGATATGGAGAAAAGCAATAATGGATGTGGCCAATAGGATCAGTATATAGGCGCCACTATGGAGGAAAATAAGAGTCCCAGTCCGCACTATAGAGAATTTGTAAGTGTATTGAGGCTGGAGTGATAGGAGGAAGGACGAGACGTCCGGAGGCATGAAGGGAAAGCACAGTAGTAGGTTACCGGAGCCACCACAGATCGCAGCACAGTAAGGGGACGTCACAGCAGGAGTCACCCTGCGAGGCCACAGCATCCGGTGTCATATACCGGGGCATGTGTTGACCACACACTAGGTGATACACTTTCTCCAGATGACATCTGACAACCCCAGCCAAGAGTCGGTGGGGTTTGTCACACACAACCCTAGTTGGCATGGCCCGGGAAAGGGAGGTGAGGGGCTTCACTGCCTCAACCCACCTCTGTTCCGTTCGCTTCCCACAGCCAGAGAATTTCTATGTGCTGTGGCCCTTGCCCACTATACCCGTGAGGACCAACTATTTGAGGACAGGGGCAGCAAAGGGTGGGGAAGACATCCGTGCTTCTTGCAGAATCGGCAAATAGTGATGAGGAGAGTTGGGAATGGGGGGTTATGTTGCGAGCGGTCAGGCTTTGTACAGCGACACCGTTGAGGAGGACGGCGGACAGGCAAACACTAATCGATGTAGCCGATCGCACATGGGAGCCGGGAGAAGCAGGCGAGGCTGGGACAAGTTATTCTGGTGCCCTAGTTAAACCAAGGCATAAAGTGCCCCCATAAACGGAAAATTCAGTCACTCCATGCTCCTTGTGCCCCCTTTTCTCCCTGTGATGAAGTGGCGCCCTACGCGGTCGCCTACTCTCGACTACCCATTGTCCCGGCCCTGGTGCATTCCGTTATCTCTACATTAAGTTTTAGGAGACGGGAGGAGAAAAGGAGAAGAAGGAGGTTTTTAGACGACAGAAATCAGGGATCTTGGACAGTAGAGAGGTTAATGTCTGGGCCGGAGATGTAAAGTTGGGTGTCATCAGATACTGGGGTTTTGAAAAGCCATGTGATCAGCTGACCCAGGGCCAACAGTGTACAAGGGTTCATCATTATCATATGGAGAAGAGGCAGCAGCTTGCGGGGTCAGGCAGTGGCACAGCCCATAAGTCGGTAGTGTGGCCGGGAAAACAAACAGGGTGGCAGAGTTTCGAGGTTGGGAGCCCAAAAGGCCACGATTTAGACCACCCACTTTGCAGGTCCCCAGAAAGTAGCGGCACGGGGCTCATTGGGTCAGCAGCTGGTAACAGTCAGCAGTTGCAGCGCTTTGGTGGTAAAAATCACCTTCTTGGCGGTGTGCCAGTTTTTGATGAGGCACCAGAGGAGGGTTGAACATAACTATATGTAGAATCTGTGGGCAGAAAGTAAAGTGTGACCAGGGACCTAACATTGGCACCACGGCCCTGCATCAAAAATCATGCAGTGTCACCATACGTGTTTCGATTTTGGTGGTCCAATCCTGTCCCAACAGCTGTTCGCACACCCGTGGCATGCCCCCATTTCAGGCAGTCAAGGCTTCACACTTCGCCCAAAGGACAACGCCCTGTCTATTACATCATCTACCCGGGCCCGAATACTCTGCTCCTTGGCACTCATGGGGCCCGCAGTCGTTCCCCGCGACAATTGCCAAGAGACAGCAGTATGCGTCTAGCCCATCCATAAGTGCAGAAGCTGCCCGTGCTCCTGTCCAAGTTGGTGGTACTGCAGTCCCTCCTTTTTCAAGTGGTGGACTCTGCACCATTCAAAGAACTGGCCAGGAAACTTGACATTCACTTCTGCAATTGTAACGACACGGGTAGTGGCTCTTCTGGACCATCACAAGAGGTGGCAGCGGCCACGCCAGGGAGCGTGGTCTAAGTAGGTCCCGGTTTTCACCAGAGCCCGCCGCAAGGCAGGATGCACTTTCTGTGGTGGGAGTCCTACCAGGTCGCTACCCCTGGCGCGACTAGCTTGAGCTGGCAGCCGAGGCGCTGCGAGGTATCGAATCGTAAGACGAAACTCGTAGTCAAAGGTCAGGACAACAGGTCCGGAAAGGCGGCAGAGATTCGAGGTCAGGTAATATAGCAGAAAGGTCGGGTACATGGGCAAACAGGAACTGATGAACAGGGGGAAATTGATGACACAGGAATAAATTTATTAACAGGGGGAAATTATTGAACAAGGGGAAATTGATGAACAGGAATAAATATATTAACAGAGGGAAATTGTTGAACAGGGGGAAATTGATGAACAGGAGTAAATATATTAACAGAGGGAAATTATTGAACAGGGGGAAATTGATGAACAGGTAACAGGGGAGGGCCTCCCCTTTTTCCACCGTTAACAGGGGAGGGCTTCCACTTTTTCCACTGTTAACAGGGGAGGGCCTCCCCTTTTTCCACCGTTAACTGCGTAGGGCCTCCCCTTTTTCCACCGTTAACAGCGGAGGCCCTCCCCTTTTTCATACAAAGCCAGTTTTACAGCTTTGTCTTTTGCTTCTTTTTTGTTCTGCCCCATTACAGTTTTGTACTGAATACAACCAACAATGGCACAGAATGCAAAATAAGCACCTAAAAACATTTCCTGTAGTTTTTGTCTCCTTCAGTTCAAGTTCCATACGCTGCATTTGAACAAACTGGTGTAAAGCAGAAACTGGATTCAACACCACCATTTATACTTATGAGTGTTTGATTGTCATTTGTCCTCCTCAACGGTCTTCGTTTGCAGAGGCTTACCGCTCGCCAAAAAACCTCCCATGCAATCTCCCACATCAATACTGCAAGAAGCAGGGGGTGTCTACACCACCTCTTCGTTGCACGTAGCTGCTGACTGTCCTCAAATTGTTCGTCCTCGCTGTATAGTGGCGCTGAGCCCCGACCACATTTGTAGATCTCTGGCTGAGGGAAACAGGATGGGACAGTGGTGGGTTGAGGACAGGTGAGGGCGCTGACCCGCTCCCGGGCCATGCCAACTAAGGGTTGTGTCTGACGTTCCACCGACTCTTGGCTGGGGTTGTCAGTGTCATCTGGGAGGAAGTGGAGGGACCTAGTCAACCAACAAAAGAACCATCGGGTTGCTGAACAACACACGGCCGCTAGATGACAGCGGCAGTTATGGCCTCACCGACTGACCCCTGCTGCGACGTCCCATTGCTGTGCTGTGATATGTGCCTGCTCCAGGAATGTTTGTGCCACTACATTAGAACAATATGCCGTAAACCACAAATATTCTATTTGCGTTTTTATGTATATTTTTATTCTTTTCATATTATAGAACAATCTTCACCAATATTGCCATAATAAAGCGTTGGCTGAATTTTTATACTTCTTTATATAAGCCCCAACAAAAGTTCAGGAAAATGTAACCTGGAATCCTCAATGAGGTTAAATGTCCCGAAGGGTCGGCAGGTTCCGCCAAAGGTATCTACTGGTTTCGATGCCTTTCAACAGAGATCATAGGAGCAGCCGGTTTAGATGTCCTCCATAAGAAACACCACACGACGTTTCGGGGGATAACCACGCCCCCTTTCTCAAGTGTACATGCCGTACATGTAACCTGGGTGGTTTAGTGCTACACTATTGCTTGAAGATGTTTGTGCCACTGCCACTCGCATGTGAAGAGCCTGCTACCTCACTATCTGACATACAGTTTGTTCTAAAATGTACAGACTCTGTTTAATGAAGATTTCGTATATGATAAATACACACCCTGTATTTGACTCCAAAAGAACCCACTAACAAGCTTGGGTATTTCCTTGGATATAAATTGCGCTCCACAAATGGGCAGGAAAAATTTACTTGTATGTGCCTGTAACGGTTCCGGACACGGAAGTGGATCCACTGGACCACCGCAAGCGATGGTGTAAGCCACGCCAGGGAACGGAATCTAAGTAGGCCCCCCGGTTTCACCAGAGCCCGCCGCAAAGCGGGATGGATTTTCTGCGGGGGAAAAGTCAACCGGGGCCCCCCCCCCCACGTGCCCTTGCTTGGGGGTGCGGGCCGAAGTATAGGTGGTGCAAAAATCGTAAGGCAGGCTGTATCGGGGTCAGGCAGGTGGTCGGGGCAGGAAAAGTATGGTTCGAGGTCGAGGACAGGAAGGGGGTCAGGGCAGGCGGCAGAGAAAAGTGGTCGTAAAACGGAACCCAAGGGAAAAGGGGTAAAAGGAAAATCAGGACGAGACAAAAGGAAACGCTTTCCCTTAAAAAAAGGGGCACTAAAATCCGGAAAGGGAACCCGGGGGAAGCGCCCAGGGGAAATGGGGGGGCAGGCCCGGCCAATTCCCCAATTACCGGCGCACCCCCCTTTAAAACTCACAGACCCGGCGGGGGCGCGCTCCCTTAGAGCCCCGGGGGAGCGCGCGGGGGGGGCCCAAAGGAGACTGCAGGGAGACGGGAAAGGCGGCGGCTGGGTTTAAGTGATGGCGCCCCGGGGGGGCGAGTGCACCCGCCCCCCCCAAGACCCGGGCAGCGGGGGGCACCCGCCCCCGGGGCCCGGGGCAGAATGCTCGGCGCCCGCGGGGGGGAAATCGGGGGCCCCGGGGACGAAACCCAGTCCCCCCCCCCCTTAGCCCCCCCTCTTCCTGGCCTGGAAAAAATTCTCTGCAGCAGTTCAGGGTCCAAGATGTTGTCCTCCGGCCCCCCACAATCCCCTCCTAAAACCAAACTCCCCCCAGCCCGATCAGGAAATCCCCCGGCCTTCCCCTTTGAGGGTTTTTTATGTCTGGGAATTTTTATTGCCGGGGAAAAATGTTGGAGGGCCTCCGCTTCAGAAATGGGGGTTTAAAAACCTTTGGGGAAAAACGGTTTTCAGGACCCCCGGGCTTAAACAAGGAGAAAAGGGAAAGATTTGGGAAATACGCATTGTGGGTGGGAGGGGATTTTTTGGCCCACCAGGGGTTGAGGGGGCGAGTCCCTTTAAAAAGGCCCTACTACTGGGGCCCCCAATTTTGTAGGGGGAACTTAAAGCCATATATTGGCAAAAATACCCGGGAATTTGTCGCCGGGGGGCGAAAAACCCTGGGGGGGGTTTCCTTCTATTCTTGTCCGTTTGGGAAACCTTCATACTGCGGATGTTGCGCTGGACTGGCGGGGCGTCCCCCAAATAGACCCAAATATTTTGGGCAAGAGTGCCCCCCTCCCCGGCACTTTAAAAGATGGAGCAAGGGAAATGGAGGGCGGGGATGCTGGCCATAGACGATAAAAAAAGGGGGAGTTACCAGTGGTTTCCCGACTCCAGGGATTTAAAAGGGAAAAACCCCCCGGCCCAAAAGAAAGCGGGGCCCAGTAAACCTGTCGAGCCGAGACAAAAGTCGTAAATAGCCCCCCAAAAATTGATTGACCTCCCCACTTGGCCGCGTTCCGGGGGGTTAGGGGAAGAAAAAATCGGGGTTTTCCCCTTTGAAAACCGAAAAAAAAGGGGGCCCCCCCAAACCCTTTCGACAAAAAAGGGACTCCCCGACCCCGGGGACAATGTGCGGGCGGAAGCCCTTGTAGGGGGAAAAGATTTTGGGGGAAAAAATTTGGTTGGCCAACTGGGGGGCGAGGGTACCCCTGGCAAGGGGAAAATGAAGTGCGCCATCTTCAAAAAAAACGGTCCGGGCGACCCCCCCCCAGATGACCGTTTTTCCCGGGAAGGGGAGGAGATCCGTGACGAAACCCATTGCCACATGACCCAAGGTCCCTGGGGAAATGGGTAGGGGCTGGGCAAAACCCGCGGGCCCTGTGGCGAGGGTTTTGGGTTACGAGCACAAAACGAAAGAACTTCAAAAACCCTTTTGATGTCCCTTAAAAGCTTTTGGCCACCATTAAAAAACGAGAAAATTAGGGGGAAAGGATTTGCTTTCTCCGGGTCCCACCAAAAGGGAGAACAGTGCCCCCCCATTTTTAAAAATTTTTCCTGCGGAGGCAGGACGGACATAGGTTTTCCCTGGAGGAACCTTACGCAGATCTCCCGGGAGCCCCCGAGACCCGGGGCGTTAGGGGAAAATTATATGCTGGGGCGTCCCTCCTCACCCAACACATCGGAAAACACGGGAGAGCGCTTGGGCCCCCGGATGTTCTTCTCTGTGGCCGAAAAATGTATCGGAAATTTAAAAGCGCGAGAAGAACAGGGCCCACCTGGCTTGACGTGGGTTGAGGCTTTGGGGCCGATTGAAGGTTTTAAAGATTTTTGTGGTCGGAGAAAAGGGTGATGGGGTATTTGAGCCCCCCCTCCAGGAGATAACGAAAACCCTCCTAGAGCCACCCTTGATGCCGCAACCCCCCGGTCTCCGAGGGTGAAATTTTCTCTCCGCGGGGAGAGAACTTTTTGGGAGAAAAAAGAAAAGGGGTGACCATCTTGCCTTTAGATCCCTTCTGCATAAAATTGCCCCACCCCCAAACCGGGGAAGGCGTCCACCTCCAAAAGAATGGTTTTTTTCCGGAACCCGGTCTGGTCAGGACGGGCGCAGAGGCAAGGCTCCCTTTAAAGTTGGCAAACCCCTTTTGGGCCCTCTGGCGGCCACGGGGGCCTTGGTTTGGGGTTTCTTCTTGGTAATTTGCAATGATGGGGTCCCAAACCAAGGAAGAATAATGCAGGATAAAACGGAGGGTTAATAGTTCGAGAAGCCTAGGAAGCGGGTGTATAGCTTTGCAAAAGGGCCCCCCGCCGGGGCCCCCCTGCAAGAAACCAGCCCACCCGCTTGGCCCAAAAAATCGTAAAACCCCCGGTCCGAAAAAGACGTAACAAAAGGGAAAGGGAAAGGGTGGTTTTGGTGGAAGAGACATTTTTTCCCAAATTACGTAGAGGGGTTGGCACGGGAAACCCCCTCCAATACCAGGCGAAAATGGGGGGTTTAGTCTCCACATTTAGAAGGAAAAAACCGAATGTCGTCTAGGGAGACCACAACACGTGTAAAGGAGACCCGGAAGATATCGTTCAAAAATTTCCCGGGAAAACGGGTGGGGGGTGCACAAAACCCAAGGGCAAGGAAAAAGATATTCCAAAATGTCCATCCCCTGTGTTAAAAAACGTCTTCCCCCTCAATCCCCTTCCCCGAAAAGCGGATGAGGTTTTAGGCCCCCCCGCAGGGCGAATTTTGGGGAAAAAATTTTTGCCCCCCCGAAGCCCGGCGAACAGTTCCTGTTTAGGGCAAGGGAAGCGGTTTTTTAACCCTTTATCTTGTTTAAGGGCCCCCCATAGTCGATACAAGGCCCCTAAAGGGAAACCCTTTTTTTCTGCACGAAGAAAAATCCGCCCCCCCCCGGGGGGGGAGGGTTTTCGTATAAAGCCCTTCTGCAGGTTCTCCCGAATATTTGGTCGGGCATGGCCTGGGGCTTCTTTGGGACCCAGAGTGGGGTTTAAAACCCCGCCCCCAGGAGGGCTGGCTCCCGGGAAAATAGATCCCATAGGGCAGTCATAGGGGCGGGTGAGGCGGAAAGGGCCTCGGCCTGCTTCTCCGAGAAACTTTCCCCATAATCCTGGTAAACCCCTAGGCAATCCTGAAAAGAGGCCTTTGGGGGACGGTTTTTAAGGGGAAAGGAAAAGGACCCGGGGAGGTGCCACCAGACAAGAGTTTTCCCGCGTTAGGTTTCCCCCCGCCCGACCTCCCCCGGTCACCAATTAAGCCCAAAGGGGAAGGCGCTTTCAGCCACGGGAAACCCCCAAAAGGATCCCCAGGGATGACCGAGGAAAAACCTAAGGGAAATCTTCTCCTTTTGCAAGGCGGCCCCCGTGGAGGGTCAAACCCGGGTTGGTCCCGTAAACCGGGTTGGGGTCCCCCAAACTCCCCTGTGACGGAGGGTATCACCAAAGGCTTCTCCGAAATAACCACAGGAAACTGGTAACGGGATACAAGGGCGGCGTGTATAAAGTTCCCCGGGGGAAACCCGGGGGTCCCCGAAACGCAGGACCTGGAATACAAGACCCCATTTAGGGCCTGAAAATTTTTCCCCCCGGCATAGTCAAAGGGGTGGAAGGGAAAAGTTTTCACCTAGGGTGCCTCTCCAACATAGCCTAGGTGGGGGGGGGGGGGGTTTTTCCCCGGGCTTGGGGGCGAAGCGGACAAATCCTCCGAAAATGATCCGGACTGGCGCGTAAAAGACATAGTTTGTGCGCGCCGGGCGGGATTAAATTTCCCGCTCGGAAATTTTTGGACTTGAAAACCCCCTGCAAAGGGTTTTTCCCCCTCAGAGGTAGCGGAAGCGGCAGAGGGGGGGGTCCGGGGAAAACCCCAGCCCCGGCGGGCAGAAAAGGCGGGGTCGCGCCAGGCGGATCTTGGGGAGCCCCTTCTTGCCCTCTGTGAAAACGCACGTCAATTCGTGTAGCCCCGGGGGATAACCCCGTTTAAAAGGAAAAGGGAACTCTCTTGCGGCAAGGGCGTCCTTTATGCTGTGGGAAAGGGCCCTTTTTTAAAAGGGGGCGCGCCAAAGGGGGGCATCATTCCAGGGCAGCTCTGATGCCAGGGTTTCGAAACTGCACTGCATACTCTCCCGACGAATTTTCGCCCCGGCGGAGGTTCAAAAAAATTTCCGTCTCCGGGAAGAGGGTCGAGCTGGTTTCCCCGAAGGGCACGCGGAATTCAGCGAGGAAGGCCGCAGATCCGAGTCACAGGGAAACGCTCCCGTCCCCTAGAGGCGTAGCCCAGGCCCCCGGGCCTTTTCCCCGGGCAACAGGCTACCACAAAAAGCCACTTGGAACGTTTTAGACAAGAATTGGTCCCCCATCAACTGGGTGTGCATGGTGCACTGGGTGAGGAAACCCCTGCGAGCTTGGGATCACCGCAAATTTGGCGGGGAGCGACAAAAGGAGTTTGGGTCCCCAACGGAGCCAGTTAGCCCCGGGGCCCGGGGGCGGCCAAAGGAGGAAAGGGGGAGGTTTCTGCTGGGGGGTGACGATTTTCTGCACCATGGCGGTCAACTGTTCCGGGTGTTTTCCCTGCTGGGCCAGTTGCTGAACTGTCCCGGGGCACCAGCGAGAAAGATCCGCCAAACTGGGCCCGCGGTTTTCTTTGGGGGGATCCATGGCCCATCTTACTGTAACGGTTTTCCCGGGCACAAAAAGGGGTCCACGGGAACCCCCCCAAGCGTGGTGTAAGCCACCCAGGGAACGGAACCCAAGTAGGGGCCGGATTCACCAGACCCCCCCCGCAAAGCGGGGTGGACTTTCTGCGGCGGGAGTTTACCAGGTCGTCCCCCCTTACGGACTTGCTTGCGGGGCAGCCGAAGAAAAGCCCTGGTGGGAAAATCGTCAGGCAGGCTCGTAATGGGGTCCCGGCAGGTGGTCAGGGCAGGGGAGCTATGGGTTTAGGTCAAAGGAAAAGGCAGGGGGCAGGGAAGGGCCGCAGAGATACGGGGTCAGTTGAGGAAGCAAGGGGAAGGTAAAAACGGGAATCAGGACGAGACAAAAGAACGCTTTTTTCATTAAAGGGAAGGCATAAAGATCCGCAAGGAGCGGGCGGAAGCGCCCAGGTGGGAAAAAGAGGCAGTGCCCGGCAATTACCCAATTACCGGCGGGACTGGGCCCCCTTTTAAAACTCACAGAGCCGGCGCGCGCCCCCGGGCCCTTTGAGCACGGGGACGCGCGGGGCCGGGGGCAGAAAGGGGGGACGCAGGGGGACAGGAGCGCGGCTAGGTAAGTGATGGCGCGCCGGGGGGGGGTTTCCCCCCGCCGCCCCCGGGCCCCCGGGAAACGGCGGGGACCCGTTTCCCCGGGGGGGGGGGCAGAACTGCGTCCCGGGGCCCGCAGGGGGGGTCGCGGGCCCGGGGGCGCAACAATTTCCGTTTTAAAAAACACTGTGTATTTTATGAATATAAAAGCACAAAAAAAGCTTAATTTAAACCTTTTTGGACATGGGAAAAAAAAAATTTGGGATGAAAAACAAAAATTTCCCTTTTTTGAGTCCCAAATGCAAAAAAAATACTTAGTTAAAACCCCTTTGGGTGAAAAATTGGGGCAAAAGAAATGTGTGCCCAAAAATTTCCCCGCCCTTTTTTTGCGTTTTTAAAACCCGGTGGATTTAGGAACACAAAAAAACAAAAAAAATGTAATTTTAAACCCTTTGGGTATGAATTATGCTACAGGCAAAATTTTTTCTTTGGCATTGAAAAACACTGTTTCTTTTAGTGACCACAACAATAGAACAACACTTAATTAACCCCTGGTTCTAAATTGTGCAAAAGAAATAAGCAACCAAAAATTAAGTGGTATTTGGATTGTAAAAACGCTGTTTCTTTAACTGAATACAACAGCAACAGGCTTAGATAACCCTTGGATATTTAATGTGTTTAAGAACTGAGCAGATAGCATTAAAATGTATATGCAGCTGAATTGGACGCACACTGGACTTCAATTCCAATAACCCACAAAATCAGAATTAGAACATAAGAGAAGCAGTCTCTGAGACAAGCTGTGACACCCCCCCAAAAATCGCTGTATAAAAGTTAGTTCTTTAGTATGAGATATCATGAGCAGCAGCAGCTTCCCTACACAGCACAGTGAAAGCAGTGTGAACTGCTAGCGTCGCGCCCGGACTTATATAGTGCGGTGATGTCACAGAATCCCACCGGTCTCTGATTGGCTTCATCTCTGCACATGGCATTTAGGCTACACTTTTCTTCCTCCCAGACTTTTTTGCCCCATGTAACGCCATGTGCTCGCGGCCATTTTATCAATTAAAAACACGCTTCGTTCCCGCGAATCACCTCAAACTTCGACTTTGTTCAGAATCGAAGTTTTCCTAAAATTCTAAACGAATTCCACTTCGTTAGAATCAATTCGCCCATCTCTAAATACAATATTTACAAAAATGAGGGGTGTACTCACTTTTGTGAGATACTGTATATTTCTCTATTGACTTTCACCTTACATGTGGTTACAACATCTTCGTAATATGTTTATATATGTATATATACAGCATGTACATCTCTCACATAGTTATTTTCAAGGACAGATGCCAGGAGAAAAGAAACCTTTTATAGAACTTGCAGATCAGCGCTCAAGTGATACAAGTCCATACTATTATGAGAAGAGAGACTGTTTTAAATAGAGCTTGCAACTTTACTCCAAAGATGGCTTAAATATAACCTTTTGCTCTTAAAAGCAAATTTAGTGCTTAGGCTATTAATTTTATGCTGTCAATTTTCTTACATAAAATGTAGAAATATATAGTTATTATAAAGCTGAGATTTTTTTTTTTTTTTTCATATAGCTTGCTGTCTTATTACACCCACTTCCTTCCTATTACTCAGATTACTCAGTTTATTTAACTTTACCACTGTGGGAAAAGTTTCAATCAAAAGAAAACACTCTTAGGTCACAGTTAGTCTCTTGCTGTGAATATGCCCACATTTATACCACATTTATCCGAATTTGTAATGACTCATTTACTGCTTTATTTCTAAGCTTGAAAATGGGAACTCAAGTCTTGTTTTTAGAAAACTACAAAAAAATCATTAAAATATTGTTGTTGATATTGAGTCAAATGAAGATGCTTGTACAGAACTTATTCAAGAGAATGTATACACTGAATAATAAATTGTGTCTTGAAAACTGTTGTTTAGTTTAGTGATAATAAACACAACACTTTTTTGTGGCCCCGTAGCATAAAGTATCCATAGTGGTATATGATGGCATTTTGTCACATATTTAAAAAATTATTTCATATCTCAAACATTTATGGCATATCCTATTGTCTGATAAGTGTGGTCAGACAAGTGGGGCCCCACCTTTGGGACTTGCATCTAGTTAAAAAAAATTGGCCCCAAAGCTACTAGTTTAAAATGGAGAAGTGGCAGTTCTTGCACCTATCTGTACTCGAAATTCCCATTGAAATGAATGTAGAATAACTGCACAATCGCAGTCACTTCTTCAATCTGAACTGGAAGTTTAAGAGGCCCTTTCTTAGAACCAGTGCAGGAACCAAAGGTAAGACTTGCACGTATCAGACATTTTTGGTATAGACTTTCAATAAACTATAAATGTTTGATACGGCAAAACCCCTTTAAGAATAAAATGTATGATATGCTCCATATGCTGTATCACAGTGATATTCTCCTCTAGCTTTGCCTTGCATGGCTCCATACAGATGTCCTATTGTACAATAAATCTGATGCCATGTAGAGGACTTGTTTACTGTAGCATCTCTGTTATGAAGAAGAGAAATACTGTACCAACTGAAAGCAGAGCGTGGGTTACAGAATAATCCCATTCTCCCCCCCCCCACCCCGCCCCCCAAAAAAGAGCATGTTTCGTGCGTGGAAGAGCACAGTGGCTCAGTTGTTAGGACCTTTGCCTTGCAATGCTGAGTTTCTGCATTCAACATTTGAATAGAGCTTGTATGTTCTCCCTGTGTTTGCATGTGTTTTAAATAGGTACTCAATTTTTACCCACACTCTAAAAACATACAACTAGTTTAATCTGGAGTTTAGATTATGCATCCCAATGGGAAGAATAACTAATGTAAATAATGACAATCTCTGTACAGTGCTATGACATATAACAGTACTATATAATAAATAAACCATCTAAGGCAATGTGTAATTTGTGACAATTTTAGACATTTTATAAATCTTTTTGTTGTTTTTAATACGTCTAGTAATAATAATAATAAATCCAATAACAAAAACAACAATGTGCCTTAGCAATTACAAAGTCCAACATGTGTTAATATTTCCTCAATATGTGTACATAGTTATGTGCTGGGTTGCTTCTTCTTGTGATCCCATTAAAATTCTTTTGCATTTCTTAAAGTTTCACATAAACATTTTACAGAACTTGAGTGTTTTGCCTTTCATGTGACAAGGTTTTTGGAAGTTTCTCAACCAGCTGCTTTCCCACAGAGCAATTCACACACTGCTCATGAAAGCTATTTTCCGTGTTTGCAAAAATAAATAACAACAACAGTGTAGAAATATGCAGATGTATCCAGCGTGGGAATTATACGTGCTTTAATTATCTATCATATTATATGCACATAAAGGCAAAAATCGCTAAAAAGAAAGACAAAATCTTACTCATCTCAAAAATGTTAATGCTCATTACATTTAAAATCTAACCTGATAGTAAATTTCAGCCAGATGGAGGGTTTATGTGTGCTGTGTAATACAACTATGTAATTAGTCTGTAAGGCTAAATTCAGTAATATGTTAAAAATCAAAAAGTCATACCGCAAAACATAAAAATGCTTACTATGAATACAATAACATTCACACTGTGTTTAGGCATACAAACTGTATGAGTATTGACTTACATATGTGTGCTATTTGTTTCATTTATATTTCAAAGTAAATGGATTGTTTTTGCAGTCAGATGTATTTTAACAGAGTTAAAATAATGTCGACTAGACAAACATATGCCAAAAGGGCATACCTTTGGCAATTATCTGGCTAATAAAACTCCATTGACTCAATAGAAATGTACATCAGTAATATTTTTTCCACATAATCACTGACCATTTTCCCTAAAAGTTGTAATTTAAGCCTTAAAAGAGTGTTCTCAAAGTGCTGTTTCACAAAGCAACCTCTTTGCCAGCTTCAGGCTTCTACTTCCTCATTAGGCTATGGGTGGCTTATCAGCCCTGCTATTCCTAGTTGAGCCTTAAAGAGGAACATTGGAGATGGAAAGGTTTAACCCCTAAACAACAGGTGACGTACCCATACGTATTACAGCTGGCTCCAAGCGGCGATTAACCCCTTTGCTGCCGCAATCAATCGAGACAGAGCCTCTCAAAAGGCAGCTGCAATAGGCTTCAGGGTGACCTGTTATGTCACTATGCCCAGTAGTTCCCTGTGGGCATGGCCAGAAATAGTGATTGACAGTTACCATGAAGAGTAGTACACAGAAAGCACTACTGTTACGGTCTGGAGGTGGATCCAATGGACCACCGCACGATGGCTAACCCACACCAGGAGTGGGGAATCTAAGTGGGACCAGGAATTCCACCAAGCCCTCCGCAGAAGCTGGGAAGGTCTTGCTGCGGCGGGTATTCCACCAGTCACTACCACTGGGCGGGGCTTGCCTGCGGTGGCGGCCAAGAATGCGAGGTGCAGTAATGGCAGGCAGGCTCGTGGTCCGTAGACAGGCAGGAGGTCAGGACATGTGGCTCTGTTCGTAGATGTAACAAGCAGAAGTCAGGACAGCGGCAAGGTTCGTAGACGTAACTTAAGCAGAGAGTCGTACAATACGTGTAATGCAAGACAGGGAACGCTCTGGAACACTTTCAACCATGGGAAATATACACCGAAGGATCGGCAAGGCCGGCAGAAGGGCCGACTTTAATAGGACATGCCTGGCAATGACCATTTAACCGCCACTGCCCTTTAAAATTTAAACAGTCCGGCCGCCGCGCCCTAGGGTCGGAGCAACTTGCCGGGAACTGAAGACAGGCAGAGCAGAGCTGTGGCCAGTGAAGTTGAACCCGGCTGTGGACAGGGAACACGAGCGGACACCCCGATCCCCAGACACGGACGGGGCTCCGCTGGGAGCAGGGGCGTGCCTGTCCGACCTCGGTACAGTGGTCGCAGGGGCAATCCGTGACAGTTCCACCCCCCACCCTTGGGCCCCCCCTTCTTGGCCCCCCTCTCTTACTGGATTGGTGAAATCTCTGGATAAGGCTATGGTTCTGAGTTTCTCTCCTACGGCTCCCAGTACCTCTCATAGGGCGAACCCCTTCCAGTCCACCAGAAGTATCTCTTTCCCCTAGTTCTCCTCATGCCCAGATTTCTTTGACCTCCGAAGACATTGGGCGCATCAGCCACAGAATGGAGGAATGAACGTCCTTCTGGGAAAAACATTAAGGACCCATGGGTTTTCAGTAAGGAAACGTAAAACGAGTGGGGATTTCTCATCGTAGGAGGGAGCCGAGTTTGTATGACAACTGGGTTGATGCGGCTGATGACCTCGAAGGGTCCCCCAGAAAACAGGTCCCAGTTTACTGAAGGCAATCTTTAGACACTTATCTAGACGAAGCCACAACCTTGTCCGCCCTGGGGAAACCTAGGAGGGATTCTTCTTTTTATCATCTGCTTGAGTCCTCAAGGCGTTCGGAAGCGCGGAGCAGCGACTGACGGGTTCTGGGACCAAGAAAAGTCTTCCATGTCATTAGAACCAGTGCGTCCGCCGCCGGAACCTCAGAGGAGGTTGCGCAGGGGGAGAGGAGGGCGAGGATGCAGGCCATACACGATGGTAGAAGGGAGAGAGCCCCGCGACTATCCTGACTCCAAGGGAGTTAAACGAAAACTCCACGCCCATATGGCATCAAGTTGTACAATCATCTTGACGTTGCCGAGACGAAGTGGCGAAGGTAACATACCCAGGACTTGGTTGACCCTCCTCCACCTGGCCGATCTCCTGTAGGTGATAGCGTGTGGAGAAGTCGAGCTGACCTGAAGTTGATTGCACAGCTCGCCAAAACTTGGAGACAATTGAACTCCCCCGGTCAGAGACAATTTGCGAGGGTAGTCCATGCAGCCGGGAACACATGAATGGAAATAGTTTTCCGCCAGGGCGGGGGGCAGATGGCAGCCTGCAAAGACGAAATAGCGCCATCTTGAGAAGCGTTCCGATATCACCCAAATAAATGGTGTTGCCAGATGACAGAGGGAGGTCTGTTACGAAGTCCATGGAAAATGTTGGTACCAAGGTTGAATTGGAAATTGGGGTGTGGGCTGAAATAGGCCTGGCCGCTTGTGACAGGCGTCATTGTTGCGGGCACAGAGTCCACAAGACAAACAAAGGTCCGTAACGTCCCTTTCAAGCTCAGGTGCCAACCAATAGAACCCGGGATATCAGGTGAAGGTCATCTCGGCCGCCGGGATGGCCACCACCACATGAGCAATGTTCCCATTTAAGATACTGTCTGCTGCGGAGAGCAGGTCGCATCATAAGACCTTCCCGGAGGAACCTTCCGGAGGTACACTGGGCTGCCGAGATGGGCGCTCTGGTGGGATTATGTGCTCAGGAGAAGTATCCTCACTCCACCACGTCGAGGCACGGGAAGAGGCATCCAGCTCCAACACTCTCTCCGCTGCCGAAGTGGATCTGAACATCGAACCATGAGAAGAAGAGCGACCACCCTAGCCTGGGCGGGGTTAAGATCGCTGAAACCGTCTGCAGATATGGAGGTTCTTGTGGTCCGAATAGATACGGAAGGGAAATACGGGCGCCCTCCAGCAGATAACGCCATTCCCCAGCGCCGAATTTTTAATGGCTAGTAGCTGCCCGGTCGCCAATCTAGTAATTCTCTCGGCAAGATGAAAGGTCTTGGAGAAGAAGCCGCATGTTACAGTCTTACCCCAGGCCCTTTTGCTAAGAACTTGCTCCGGCTCCGACAGACGAGGCATATACCTCCATTGTGAAGGGTTTCGTAGAATTCCGGACGTGCAAGGATAGAGGCCCGTAAGAAGGCGGTATTGTGATCTACGAAGAAACGCCTCTCTCGGCATCGACCGCCAGCAGCGGTGGAATTGGCCTGTTTTTTGGTGAAGCTATTATCGGGGCCACAGCGAAGAGAAGTGAGGGATGAACTGGTGATAGTAGTCAGAAGGCCCAAAATCGCTGATACCGTAACCCGACTGGACGAGCCACTGCAACACGGCAGAACATTTGCTGGATCCATCCGTAGGCCATGTTCGAGATGACGTACCCCAGTAAACGGTAAGGCTGGTCTTATGGCAGATGCAACTTCTCCAGGCTTGGCGTACAGGTGGTTTCCCGAGACATCTCAGTATCTGACAACATTGGCTGGCGGTGGGTCCTCGAGGTTCTATGAAGAACACTAGGATTCATCAAGGTAGACCACCACGGCAGGAGTGGTATGAGGTCCCTTAAACTGTCATTCACTAGCTCCTGAAAGACTGCGGGAGCATTGCACATCCGAAGGGCATTCTCCATGTACTCAAAGTGCCCGTCCCTGGTGTTGAAGGCCGTCTTCCATTCAACGCCCTTCTGTGAATTCGGACCAAGTTGTAGGCCGCTCTCAGATCCAACTTAGAGAAGATCGTTGCGCCCTGCAGCGGTCATACAATTTCCGTGATCACACGCAGAGGGTAACGGTTCTTCATCCATGATCTTGTTCAAACACCGTGTAGTCTATACAGGGCCTGTAAAGGTACCATCCTTCTCTCTATACGAAAAGAACCCCCGCTCCCGCGGGCACCGAGGAAACTTCCGGATGAACCCTCTCCTGAGATTCTCCTGGATGTACTCGACATCATCCCTGGCTTGGGACTCAGGAACTCGACAGAGTAATTCGGCCTTGGGAGGGACTGGTGCCTGCAATAAGTTGATTGGGCAATCGTATGGACGATGCGGAGGCAGACTCATGGCTTGTCTCTCATAGACACATCGTCGTACTCCAAGGAATTCGGGCGGCAGACATCGGGCAGCGGCTCCCGGAGGATTGAGCGAGAGCAGGAAAGTCACTGGGCAGGTGCCACCAAGCAAGCTCCCCGCGACAGTTGGGACCCCAACGAATCACCTCTCCATAAGACCAGTCCAGGTCGTATAGTGGAGCCAGCAAGCCATGGGAGTCCGAGGAGAACCAGCTCGACAGAGGAGTGAGGAAACACGTAGAAGGAGATTTCTTCCTTATCTGCAGCGCCCCCACGTGGAGGGATAGCGGCTTTGGTGCCAACAGGATGGTGTCACTAAGTTAGCTCCCCGCTGACTGACGAAGATGACAAGCGGTTTCTCCAGACGTACGCCACCCGGAAAGCCGAAACTATGGCTTTTTCACCTAGAGATTGTGTAAGGAAAGTTCCCCCGTCGGAGCCTGAGTCCAGAAACGCTCGGAACTGTGGAACGTGATGCCAGTCTCTGACACGACCTGCACAGGCTCAACAGGTGTTTGAGAGGAAATGTCTCTCCCACAATTCCTAGTGCGGAAAGTTTCCCGCAGGCTTGGGCCCTGGGACAATTTCCTTTCTCCGAAAATGCTCCGGGCTGTCACAGTAGAGTCACAAGTTCTGTGGCGCGGAATTCCTTCTGGAACACATCCGTGGCACAGGCAAGGAACCCGGCGAGGTTGGGGCTAGACAGATGGCTCTATTGCCGAAGTTCTCCTTCCGTTCAAGGAAGGATGTCAATGCGAAAGTTGCTAACACGGATCAGGTCACGAGGGAAAGACGGAAGGTCTCTAGCGGCCAGACTTCTACAACATCAGACTTGAGACCCTTTTCTTTTAAGGTAGCACACAACTCGGCCTCGTTCCAAGACGTTCGGGAGGCCAGGGTCCGGAACTGTTACAGCGTAGTCCCCTCCTACAAGACAGGTCCCCCTGGCGTAAGTTTAGGAGGGCTTCTCAGCAGAGGAGGGACGGGCTGGTTCCTCAAACAGACGTTGCGGAACACAACTGAGAAATGAACTGTAGACCACCGTGCACTGGAACGAGTTTCTGTCCACAAAAGAGGTGATAGCCCAGTATCCAGGGCTTTTCCCGGACAGGGAGGCTGACCACTAAAGCCACCTTCGCACGCTTTACGGGATATACAGACCTGATCATCATAACTCATCCAAGCTCCACGTGCTATAGGTACGCATTATAGGGTGATGAACCCCTTGCAGAGTTTCGGGGGGGGGGGGGTTTCCCCCTTACCGTCGAACTTGGGACAGGACGCGAAAGAGACGAGCTTTGGACCCCCCTCAAGCCCACCATAACCGTAGAGGCAGGAATTAACCGCTGGACCTGTGCGAAGGCTGCTGTCTGCTGGGACGTGTCCGAGTTGCTGCAACATGAAGGAGTAGCTGGGTGAGTTGCTGCGTCTGTTTGACCGAGTTGGCTGAGACTGGGCGAGCCAAGCAGACCGGATCGTCAAATCCTGCCAGGCTGGTAACGGCATCCCACATCGCAGACCCATGCGCGGATCCATTGCGCCGTATCCTACTGATACGGTCTGATAATGTTGGATCCACTGGACCAACCCACAGGGCGAATGCGTAAGCCCAAAACACCGAGGGAGTGGAATTCTAGTGGACCCTGAATTCACCATAGCCCTCACTCGCAAAAGCGGGATGTCTTGCTTTGCGCGGGTTTCCATCACACCAAACCAGTTCACTACCACTTGGCTGGGCTTGCCTGCGGTGGCCGCCAAGATGCAAAACGCGACGAGTACGGCATGTCAGGTCAATTGTGTGTCGTCAGACGAGGTGCAGAGGTCAAACAGGCGGCATCTGCGTTCGTTGCACCGTAGAACAAGCAGGAGCGTCAGGACAGGCGAGGCAAAGGTCGTAGACGGTAAACTGTCAAGCAGCCAATGAGTTGGTACACGGGTAAGGCAACAGGAACGCTCTGGAAACACATTCACCATGGAATATACACCACCAGTGATATGGCTAGGCCCCGGCATGAATAAGGCCGCGTACTTAAACCAGGAGCTAGTGCCCGGCAATGACTCTGCGCACTGCACCCTTTAAATTTTCAACAGCCGGGCCGAGACAAGCCAGCCCTATGGGGCGGAGCCACGCGCCTGGAACGAAGACAGGCCTAGCAGAGCGTGTGCTGTGAAAGTGACCCGGCTGTGACAAGGACATACGAGCGGAAACCCCAGAACCGACGTGCCGTTGACGGGACTTTACTTTCGCTGGAGCAGGGGCACGGGTGGCCTGCGACCCGGGACAGAGGATCTGCAGGGGCTCCATGACTAACTACTATAAAGCTGCTCTCCCATGTTAACAGTGATCTGAAGAACTGAAGAACACAGGTTACAATTCCTCTTATGGGACAATTCAAAAAAAAATTGAAAAATTAAAAAAAAACTAAAAAAAAAAAAAGTAAAACACAAATGCAAAAAATAAAATAAAAACATAAACATCTCCCTTTTCCCCTTTAGAGACACCAATCACCCTAAAAATTATCAAAAATAAAGTACACTTATTTGGTATTGATGCATGTGTAATGACCTACCCTATAAATCTGTAATGTTATTTAACTAGCAACTAGCACGGTTAAACAATAAAAAAGTTATGCTAACAAAAGAATAATGATGCTAAAATTGTTTTTTAACACTTTTATTTATAAAGCTCGTTACCACATATAAAAAAAGACGCATATAAATGGTATTTCGCAATAATTGTATTGACCCACAAAGTGAAAAATAACTTTTAGTCACATTATATATGCATGCTGAGCGCTGTTAAAATTACATAAACCACTAAATATAAATGAGGCAAGTAAGTTTCCTTCACCCTGATCTTCCAACAAATTTGATTTAAAACCAATCAAACAACCTTGTCCCCCAAATAATTCTACCCAATTAAAAACATCAACTACTCCCGCAAAAAAACAATCCACAACACTGAATAAAGAAAAATGTAATGCTCCAGACCTTAGTTTCTATCCTTTTATATAAAAGATATATTTCAATGTTTAAAAAGCATACAAACCTAACAAATAAAGCACAACTTAGGGTGTTGTGTAATCGTATTCAAACCTCTGATATTAAATCGCTAGCATTTTCCCTTTAACTTTGCACATGACCACGCAAAAAATATAACCATGAAAAACTAGGATTGCTGTATTTTGTTCAAAACACCTCACAAAAACCTTGATAAAAAGCGATCAAAGCGTCATATGAACCTTATAATACCAATGAAAATGTCAACTCATCCCAAAAAAACAA
Source organism: Phyllomedusa bahiana (assembly GCA_025379985.1). Classification (NCBI taxonomy): domain Eukaryota; kingdom Metazoa; phylum Chordata; class Amphibia; order Anura; family Hylidae; genus Phyllomedusa; species Phyllomedusa bahiana. Next base: position 201,773 of record JAODAL010001935.1, read on the forward strand.
GCCCTTAATCAGTTCTATGTACAGAAAATTAAAAAAAAGTTATGCCTCTCAGACTATGATGACTATAACACAATTTATATATACACATTTATATTGTGTAAAAGTAATAAAACATAAAAATCTATATAAAATGTATATTATCGTAATTATACCAACCGCATAGTAAAGTTTTCATGTCATTTATACCGCACAGGGAATGCTGTGAAAATGATACAAAATCAATTTGCAAATTTTCTTGAACATGTGAAAAATTGCTACTAAATTTTTAAACCCTTTAAAGTTATAAAAAAATAAGACATTTAAAAAATAATGCCAACAGTAGACATATGGTAGATGCTAGTTATAAATTATTTTGTGTGGAATAGCTGTCTTGCATGCAGAAATTTTTGAACTTTGAAAATGGCAAATGTTTCAAAATTTTCATGACATTTTGATATTTTTCCCAAATAAACAAGAATTGTATGAACCGAAATTTCTTACTAACTTAAAGCACAATGGGCGACATGTCAGTAAAGAGGCCCCTTCACGCCAGTTTTAAGGCACATGAAATGAGTGTATAGTGCGCCTGAAGGAAAGAACCTGTCAAAAATCTGGCGTGTTGTATACCTTGCATAGTAAAATTTATGTGCCTAATCTAGGTGCATAGCAGATCATTGATAACATATTTGATGCGCTTACTTTAGGCACATTCAAATGTGTCATGTCTGATTTATAATGCACCAAGTTTTGGCGTAATATGATTGTTATATAGAGAATAGGGTGTCAAAAGTTTTGTGGCGCAAAATACACCAAAAAAATGTTGCGGCCCTAATGGGACATGTCGCCCAATGTGTGACGAGAAAATAGTCTCTAAATCACATGGATAGGTTAAAGTATTAAAAAGTTATTGTCACATAAAGTGACACGTCAGATTTAAAAAATGGGGCGGTCAGAGAGGTCAAAACTGGCTGCAGTGGTAAGGGGTTAAATAGAAAGACACAAGACTACAGAGCTCTAAAGGGTTAAAAGGGTTGTCTCGCCATGTTGTTTTACAGAGCCACGGGCAGCTTCAGGCTCACAGTTCCTGGTTAGTCTGAAGGTCATTTTATAGCAGTGATAGTCATAACAGGTCTGCTATTCCCTGGCACTGTGATATGAGTGCAGTAGATTTGTTAACTTTAGTACACAAGGCTACAGGATTAAAGCTTGTCAGTAAATGATGCAGACTAACTCCCATCTTTCATTATAAGGAAAACAGCAGGGAATAACATCATTAGCCCAACCACTGCTACAGCCTGTAAAAACAGAGAGAGATGGCTGGTAACTAGGGAAACTTTGAGCAAAAGCAGGAGATAAGATTTGCTCTTATCTTAGAGATTTTGCTTGTATCTCTCCCCCTGCAACCCACTTGGTGAGGGGAGCCCCGGAGCCCCGGGCAATTGCCCGCCCTTAGGAATAGCCCTGTTGCTCTAGCTCCGAAAGGAAGCAAAATCAGAACAGCAGTGTATTTTGGTAATAGTCTTTATCTTTGGGTACATGTTTAAAGCTAATCAGTTTGATAAGTATAACTTTTTTTGTACTATATCTAAAGATACAAAAATGTTTTTTTTCTGCAACAATGAGCCACTCTTTATCCTTTACCCTGTCTCCTGCATTGATCATTCACTTTCAAGTCATTGCCAAATCTGTCTTGACAGGCAAGACAGACTATCAGTTCACTGAGGGATCAAGTTCCATCCTGCCAATAGAAATCTATGGAGGAGGGGCGTGGCCTGGATGGCACTGTAGCTAGACACATCTCCTGTGAGCTCTCTGAAGCCAGTCCAAATCTGCTCAAATAAGCCCACATACCCAGTAATTTTGGACACCAGTTTGCTCTCTCTGATTCAGGGAAGAAGAACTGAGCAAAAAGAGCATCTACAATCAAAACTCTTACCAATTAACAGAGTGTTTGATCATGAGGCCTGCTGCAAGCATTACTCTGTTTCCTCCTTCCTCGCAAACTGACAGGCCATGGACGCAGCAAGAAGCAATAGCAGATATCATGGGGACCCTGCTTTGGAGTGGAATTTGCAGTTTACGCACATACCTTCTCCAAAGGCTCGCGCAATCATGGTTTATGTATACAGCGCGCACTACAGTCTGCAATCAGCTCTGTTACATACACCTCGGGCAACCTTCTCGCGCACTACAGCCCTAAAACTGTGCTCTCGCTACATCACATGAGCAAACCCTCCTGCGCATACAGCCCAAAAACCCGGTCGCTGCTACATCAATGAGCAACTTCTGCTTCGCACTACAGCCCGCTCTAACGGGCTTATGCTACATCACTGTGCATCTTCTGCGCATTACAGCACAATCGGCTCTGCTACATCCCGTGAATAACCTGTGCGCACCTTCAGACTACACCTGCTGATACTACAGATCATTGAGCAACTTCTGTGCTACTACAGCCCACACGGCGCTGCTACATTACTTGAGTAACCTCTGTGCACTACAACCGCAACGGAGCACTGTACCATCACCTGTGCAATCTGCTGAGCACTACAGCCTGGTAATAGTGTGCTACATCATACTGAGCAACTTCTGCAGCACTACATGCTTCAACTGCTCTACGTTACATCACTGAGCAATTCTGCGAACTTACATTCCCACTACGTGCTCTGCTTATCATTACCTGAGATAACTTGTGCATACAGCCCGCAAACTGGCTATGTACGTCACCTGATCGCAGATAATCTGTGCACTAACAGCCCAAAACGACTTGCTACAATTATCTGAGCAACCTATGAGTCACTTCAGCTCGAACAGGCTCTGCTACATCACTGGAGTAACCTATACGCACACTCGCAGACCGCAACTGGCTATGCTACATCACCCGTGCAACTGCTGCAGAACTATGCCGCACAGGCTATCTGCTTACAATTGCTGACTGATTTGAGCAATTGTTTTGTTGGGCTATAGTTGTAGTCATCAGTTTATCGACTCCAGTGTCGAATGGGGGGTTGGGGCCCTCAGGGGGAATGAATCTCGGGAGACCCCCTATGTTACATTAAAATATTAACTGGCTCGCAGGACATTAATAGGACGCCCATTTTTACCACATAATAACAGTGTGCAAAACAGATGTATTGTGTTAGTACAATGTAGTTAAACAATTTGTCAGTCCTAAACATGATCCATGAAATGGTAAGTACGCTCCCAATCCAGTAGTACCCACCCACAACACATACAAGATGCCCCATCCATCCCACAATACAATATGACCTCACCCACATAATATCCCACCTCCACGTTTCCCTTGGTAACGCGCCCCTCACAAACTCTATAAATTAACACCAGCAAAGAAAGTAATTAAAGTATCTGTGTCTCCTAATCAGCAAGGTCTCGGTGTTCTCACTCTATACTATCAGGGACAATGTGCCGGCCCACTATACCCCGCGCCATTATAACTTACAACTTTGTACGAGACACATCAGCGGTGGTTCAGACACCAGCATCAGGTTTATAACCTACAACACAACACATATAGAGACCACGTAGAGGTCAGACACTCAGCCTCAGGTAGTAATTACAACACCGACTCAATTTAGAGGAACCACATCGAGGTCAGATCAACAGCTCAGGTATAACACTACAACACTGCCTTATGGGAGACCACAGAGGATCAGACAACAAGCTCGGTATAAATTACAACACTCCCATATAGAGACACCACATAGAGGCTCATGACACACCAGCTCAGGTATAACTATCAACGCCCGCCATATTAGAGACCAACATAGTGGTCAGAACAGGCTAGGTCACCTTCACATTACAATATTAAAAAATTAACCCCTTGATGGAAGGGAATCACAGGAGACGTCGTGTCAGTTCTCTTCTTCTCTCATGAGTTCGTTCCGATTTCCGTTTATCTTCTGCATCTTGTTCCCCAACAACCGCAGGATGACTTGCGGACTCCGGCTAAAAGCTCATCTCATGCAAGAAATTACACAAACATTTATCTATTAGAATCCTCAATTTTCCTGCATTTCAATATACTATTCTCCACGTCTCTCTTTACAAATACCAGGGTGTGTAAGAGGTCGGGTTACCAAGCCTTAGAAGCTTCTCAGGGTTTGGAGGGATGGGTGAGGCACAGGGTAACTAGATATGAGGCCTATTTTTACGAGTTTAGGTAGACCCCAGCTGGAATAGTTGCCTAGGCCACGACCCCAGTAGGTTGGGTGTGGTACCACGCACACAGCGTGGGTAGGTAATAGCCCCATGTCGATATATAGCAGTAGCCTGTTATGCAAGTTGTATAGGCATACAGTTAGGTTGGTGGACCAAGCTTTAGTTAGGCTGTAGGTAGAGTGTTGGTGAGTCTCCAATTAGTTAGGCTGTAGGTAGGTGGTTCCCCCAGTAGGTAAGCTGTAGGTAGTGAGGGTCCCCCCATTTATATAAAGGTGCAAGACACGTTAGGGACACCCTTTAGGTTTACTATACAGGCAGTTAGGGGTCTCCTTTAGTTACTAATTCAGACAGTTAGGGGCCGCCTTTTGGTAGTGAGCTGCAGGAAGTCAGGGACCCCCCTTTTAAGACTACTGTGTAGGTAGTCAGTAGCCCCCTTAAGTGTTTAGGTAGCAGTGCCACCTTGTAGTCAGGGCCCACTGTATGTAGGTGCCAGAACACCCTTGTAGTAGGGCCCCGCTGTAGGTAGCCAGCAGAAACCCCCTTGTTGTTTGTCAGGGCACCCTGTAGGTAGCCAGAACCCCCCGTGTAGTCAGGGCCCCCTGTAGGTAGTCAGGACCCCCTTGTAGTCAGGGCCCCCCCCCGATAGGTAGCTGGGGCCCCTCATGGAGGTAGTCAGGGGGGGCCCCCATGTAGGTAGTCAGGGCACCCTCTTAGAGTGCTCTGAGCTCCCATGTAGGTAGACCAGGGCCCCATGAGTCAGGGCCACTCATGTAGGTAGCCAGGGCACTCCCCCATGTAGGTAGCCAGGCTACCTTTTATGGATTGGAGGTACTAGCCAGGGACGCACCATGTCCCCCCACTCCCATACCTCCTGCCCCCATACCCCTGCCACCCATCCCCCCTGATTAAGGAATCTTGCTGATTCACCATACCCCCATCTGCCCTATCCTTGTCCCTTACCCTCCATCTTGCCCATTATTTCCCACTGGCCCCCATGGCCCCTCAATCAACACCCTTATGCACCATACCCAAGTCCCCCCCTGCAAAGCAACACAAGCCATTCACCCCAAGGCCCAGGCACCTATGCCCCCACCACCCCCACTTCCCAACCCACACCCCCCCCCATATCCCCCATGATGTCCCATTTCCCACCATACAACCCAACCCCCAAACCAGGCCCCACCTTACCTTGACCCCCAACCCCCCATAACCCATATCCCATGCTGCCCCCCAGGGACACTTCCCCTTGCCAACTGGGAGGTGGGCCTGGCCCCCACCACCCGTGTGACCTGCGGCTCCAACCAAGAAGTGCCAGTGAGCAAACGGGGATGAGGCCATTCCACCCCGCTGTGGCCTCTCCTTCCTTGGGCAATTCAATTCCTTAGTTTAACATCCTACTCCTCACTCCTTGTATTAGTATAGTAGTCTAGCCTGCCTTGAGCGTGTGCCCGATCCCCTTTCTTTGTTTTGTAGCCCATGGAAAATCCCCCCAGTTAGCCACCCCCCCATTAGCAGCTGCCCCCCCCTTGTGTATGTCTAGGACCCCCCACCCTCCCGCCGCCCCCCACCTCGCCCCCCCCACCAACCCACTTGTAAAAGTCATGGGCTCCCACCCCCTTCCCCATTGTAGTCAGAGCTCCTCCACTAGTAACAGTGTATTTTTGTCCCCCCCCAGTAGTAGCACATAGTGAATCGAGTACGAAGATAGCCCCCCGACGTCCAGACCCCCACCCCCAAGAGCCGAATAGTTCACGTGAGGCCCCCCCCTATGTTCACCGCCCCCCCACCCACCGCCCCCCACCCCCACCCCCCCCCCCCCCCAATAATGTTAGAATACGAAGGGATTAAACAGCCCCCCCACCCAGCCCCCCCACCCGCAAGCCCACCCCTGATTAAGCACAACCCCCACCCACCCCACACCCTCCACCCAAACTCCAAACCACCCCCCCCACCCCACCGCCCCACGCCCCCCACCCCCCCGGCACACACCACCCCGTAAGTTTGGACCCCCCCACCCCCCCCCCACCCCCCTCCACTCCCCCACCCCTCACACCCACCAGAGCCCCCTCCCCGCTCCGCTCCCCCCCCCGCCCACCCCCCCCCTTCCCCCCCCACACCCCCCCCCCACCCACTCCCCCACCCCCCCACGCCCCACCCACCCCCCCCTCCCCGTCAACCATAGAACAAACGAGCACCCCCCCACACCCCACCCCCTCCCCCACCCCCACCCCCCACCCCACACACCACCACCTCCCCCCACACCCAGCCCCCCCAACCCCCCCCCCCCAAGAATAGCCCCCCCCCCCTCCCCCCACCGACCTCAAACACCCACCCCCTCTTCAATACATAAAACGCCCCCCTAGAGCAGGCTCTCCATGTTACATCCCTACCCCACCCCCCCACCCGCCCCCCCCCCACCCCCACTCCCCCCACTGTTACGACCGATCAAAGTGCCAGTGTCGAAAAAGCCCCCCCCCCCCTAGTTAAGACAGGAGCCCCCTCCCTTTGCTAGCCAGGTCCCCCTCCCACCCTACCATAGTTGACACGTCTCCCCCCTAGTTGACAAGGGGCCCCCCTTTGTAGCCAGTGTCCCCATAAGATATGCCAGAGCCCCCCTTAGCCTGTGTCCCCCTTAGTCAGCCATCCCCCCCAGTAGCCAGGGGCCCCCCTTAGCCAGTGTCTAGTACCCAGAGCCCCCCGTTAGCCTGAGTGTTCCCCTAGTAGCCAGAGCCCCCATAGCAGTGTCCCTCATAGTAGCAGGGCCCCCCTTAGCAGGTGATCACGCCCATAGCACGGGCCCCCCTTTACCAGTGTCCCCTCCATAGTAGCCAGGACCTCCCTTAGCCAGTGTCCCCCCAGTAGTAAGCAGGGCCCTTAGCAGTGTCCCCCAAAGTAGCCAGGGCCCCTCCTTAGCATCCAGGGCCCCCTTCGCCAGTCCCCCCATAGTAGCAGAGCCCACTATGCCTGTGTCCTCCCATAGAGTAGCCAGGGCCCCTTAGCCAGGTGTCCCCCCACATAGTAGCCAGGGCCCCCCGTAGCCAGTGTCCGCCCCCCCCATAGTAGACAGAGCCCCCCTAGCAGTGTTGGGGGTTCCCCCCCCATAGTAGCCAGACCCCCCCTTAGCCATTGTCCCCCCATAGTAGCCAGAGCCCCCCTAGCAATGTCCCCCCATAGTAAGCCAGTGCCCCTTAGCCAGTGTCCCACCCATAGAAATGTGAGAATAGCCAGGGCCCCCCTTAGCCAGATGTCCCACCCTTAGTAGCCAGGGGACCCCTTAGCCATTGTCCCCCCATAGTAGACAGAAGCCCCCCTTAGCCGCAGTGTCCCACTCCTAGTTGCCAGGGCCCCCCCTTAGCCATTGTTCCACCATAGTAGCCAAAGAAGCCCCTTCTTAGCCAGTGTCCCCCTCATAGTAAGCCAGGGCCCCCCTTCAACCTGGTCCACCCATAGTGCCAAGGGCCATCCCTTAAACCGTCCCTCATAGTAGCCAGGGCCCCCCTAGCAAGTGTCTGTCCCCATAGTAGCAGAGCTCCCCCCTGTAGGTAGTTAAAAAAAAAAAAATAAAAAAAAAAAAAAACAATCAATCACTTACCTTGATCCCGCTCGGCCCCCGCTCTGGACATCCCGGCCGTCCGTGCTGCCCCCCGGCTCGTACCCCGCCCTGCTGGCGGCGCGGTGAAGTGACGTCAGCGCGCCTACGTGCAGTAGGGGCCGGCCCCGGCGGGGCTAAAGGTGAAGGTGAAACCCCCAAACCCCCGGGACCCGGGGGAATTTGGGCCCGGTCTTGAGCGTCGGGACGGGGTTGGGGTTCAGTGAAGGGATGGTGGCGGGCACTGCCTCGGAGCCGCAGGGCTGGGGCCCACGGGGGTTCCGGGTCCCCCGGCGGCCCAGTGACCCTGGCTTTACGGCATTATTAAACAACTCGTTGGCTAAAGGAGATGGGGAATTTCCCGAAATTCGTTTCTTTTCAGTTCGCCGAATTTCTTGCAAAAAAATAACTTCTTTCCGTTTTATTTTGGGCCGAATCACGTTAAAAAACAGCTATTTCCGGCTGCCAGGCCTGAGGGTGTTTGAACGTTGTGCCAGTTAAAAATTTAGAGGGGGGCTTGGTTTGGTTTCTACAAAGTTTTGTTTTTGTATGCACGAAATGACTGCCCCTGCTCTTAGAATCGCTTACTATAAAAATTCCCCGGGGACTTAAGAGGAAAAACTGACCCAAAAAATGAAGGGGGAATGTAGCCTGATAAGGTCATGCGAGCGACAGCTGGAAAAAAAAAAAGTGGGGCTCAGGTGGCAACATCAGGACAGAGTGTGGAAATGGGCGGCAGCCACAGCAGCATGAGGTCAGAGAGTGGGCCCCAATGAATTTTGGGTGGCAAAAAAAAGGAGTAGGCCACAGAGTGGAACAATGCACAGTGTCTAGGTCAAGAAAAGCAGCAGCTGAGGTCAGACCCGTGGCACAATGACACAGGTTTTAGGTCACGGAGCAGCCACGCAGCAGCATGAGGTCGGGAGTGGGACAATGACTTTGGAGGTGGCAAAACGGAGTAGGCACAGAGTGGAACAAGACACAGTGTAGGTACAGCAGCAGCCCCCAGCCCGCATGAGGTCAGACAGTGGCACAAAGACAAGTGTGTAGGTCACGGCAGCAGCCAAAAGCCAGCATGAGGGCAGACAGTGGCACAATGACACAGTGTGTAGGTCACAGCAGAAGCCCAAACAGCAGCATGAAGGTCAGACAGTGGCACAATGAACAGTGTGTAGGTCATGGCAGCAGCCACAGCAGCACATGAGGTCGGACAGTGGCACAAGACACGTGTGTAGGCACGGCAGCAGCAGATGAGGTCGGAATGGGGAAATGAAAAGGTGTGGTCACAGCAGGCATGAGGTCAGGCAGTGGACAAGACATTTGGAGGTGGCAAAAAAAGGGGTAGGCCCCAGAGTGGGGCAATGAAACAGTGTGTAGGTCAAAGGCAGCAGCAGCATGAGGGCAGGCAGTGGGACAATGACCAGTGTGTAGGTCCGGAGCAGAGAGGTAGGCAGTGGACAAAGACATTTTTGGGGTGGCAAAAACGGGTAGGCCACAGGTGGGACAATGACACAGTTGTAGGGCACGGCAGCAGCCAAGGAGCAGCATGAGGTCAGACAGTAGACAAGAACAGGTGTAGGTCAGGCAGCGCCCCAGAGCGCATGAGGGCAGACAGTGGCCAATGACTTCTGGAGGTGGCAAAACAGGGGTGGCCACAGAGGGGGGAAAAGGGGCACAGTGTGTAGGGCACGGCAGCAGCAGATGAGGCATGAGGTCAGGCATTGGCATAATGACATTTGGAGGTGGCAAAAAACAGGGTAGGCCACAGAGTGGGACAAAAGACCAGGGGAGGTCACGGCAGCAGCCCCCAGAGCAGCAGAGGTAGACGTGGCACAATGACACAGTGTGGGGGTGGGTGGCAAATTTTTCCCCGTCCCGGGAAAGATGGTTGTTTGGGGATGGAGAAAAAATTCAGCAGAAGTGGGCATCAGGGGGTGGCGGATCGAAAAAGTGGTGAGGAGGGAGTTTGAAACCCCCGCTCATTTCTCACAGTTGGGTGAGGCGTCATGGCTGATGTAGTCTGACGCCCTAAGGCATTGGTGTGTGGAAACCTGGCCGATCCACGCCTGATTTCAAATC